>SMJT01000087.1:10916-31162 GCA_004349715.1 Crucihimalaya himalaica
GGGTGCTGTCGGTGTGGCAGCGGGTTTGGCTCAGGCTCGGGATGATCGCATTGTGGATATATTGACCAGGCTGTTGGAGCGGTTACCAGAGAGGGTACCGGAGCAGGCTCGGGTAGTACCACCTGTGGTGGTAGAGCAGCCGAGAGTGGCGGTTGCGGTTGCAGAGGAGTTTTCACCTTACGTGAAGATGATGGAGCAACTGCAGAGGATTGGCACATGATTCTTTTCCGGGGGTGCCAAGCCTGAGGAGGCAAATGAGTGGAGGATGCGTTTGGAGCAGAATTTCCGTTCGATTAGGTGTCCTGAGGGGTACCAAGTGGATCTCGCTGTCCACTATCTGGAGGGTGATGTCCACCCGCCTGGTTGCAACACCTCTCCACCACAGGTGTGCATCACCCTCCAGATAGTGGACAACGAGATCCACTTGGTACCCCTCAGGACACCTAATCGAACGAAAATTCCGCTCCAAACGCATCCTCCACTCATTTGCCTCCTCAGGCTTGGCACCCCCGGAAAAGAATCATGTGCCAATCCTCTGTAGTTGCTCCATCATCTTCACGTAAGTTTAAAACTCCTCTGCAACTGCAACCGCCACTCTCTGCTGCTCTACCACCACAGGTGGTACTACCCGAGCCTGCTCCGGTACCTTCTCTGGTAACCGCTCCAACAGCCTGGTCAATAGATCTAGAATGCGATCATCCCGAGCTTGAGCCAAACCCGCTGCCACACCGACAGCACCCGCTGGACCTCCAGCCACACCGGCACCCACACCGGCCACACCCTCAGACTCCTCTGAACCCGCATGCGAATCCATGACCTGCTCAACCGTAGCACTTCGTGCCACACTCTCCTCCACTAAAGGGGCTCCATGACCTGGGCCACGCGGACGACCACGCCCACGACCTCTGCCTCTCAGAACCATCTGCACTTCCAACACATAAGTTCAAAACACAAAACACTAAAACAGAAGGTGGAACAACTTACCGTGGAATCTCATTAAAGGCTCGAAGAGTATGATCTAAGACCCCATACAACACTTAATTGACTAATAACACATAATCAATTTTTAACCGAACAATTCAACGGTTCACAACAACATGCATCAAAGGAAATTAAATTAATCCAATTAAATTTCCTAAACCATCCTAGAACCGTAAAGGCTCTGATACCAAACTGAGACGACCGCACTCGATTTTTTTTTTTTTAACAAATTAAAACACATTAATATTATCCCCCATAAGATAATATTAATTCCACACAAACAGTCAAACATCTTAATACTACAATTCAAGCAAACCGAAAACACAACATAAAAACCCCAAGTTCTTAGATTATCCTCCTCTCCTTACCATGATTCCACGGTCACACTTTATCTTTACCTGCATCACACACACAATAAAGAGATGCGTAAGTATTTCACAAATACTTAGTGAGGCGATCCTCCCATCTACGAGCTATACACACAAGCATAATGATATAATAATCAACACACAATGCAAATGACTAACCAATGACTACCAAGTCATTGACATAACACCACACATACTCGATTATGACTTCCCATTTGCATCCTACACAATCAAACAACAACACACAAACACCAAAACCATCACCATAGCTTAGATAAGCCCATGGTCACGCACTCACCTCGATTTACTGAGAATTCGGTTCAAAGAAACCACCACACACTCAGCACAGACCTTACACACAACCCCACAGCAGCTGAATTCACCCTACAGCCAACCACAACAACAAAAACCGAGTTTACCAAAACTTTAGCAGAAAACAGAATGCTATAACGGAGTAAACCTATTCTGATTGCCCACTATATAATCTTAACAGATGCTCATGCAGTCTATTTTTTCATTGCCACCAAAAGCAAACTTCAGAAGCTATTGCACCTCGCCTATTGTCCTCAACAATGTTATAGATTTTTTGTTTTTCTGTTTTCTTTGAGTCGAATTAAGTGTTTAGTTTTTTCCAGTTGCTTAGTGTATTGATAGATATTTTTTCTTTATTTGTTCCGGCAACTCAATTGCATTAACGTATAGCTACATCATAATAATGTGACAATTGAAACAAACGGCAAAAACCATTTCTACTTTACTATTTCTTGAAGCAGTTGGCTATCTGATGCAGTCTTAATTCAATGCGTTTGTATGCATTGATCATGTTAAAAATTGGATATTATATCATTATATATATGTCAAACTCCTCACTGATTAGTCGATAGGAAAAAGATCACACATAAAAAAAAGAAAAAAAGGATGGTGTGATTCAAAAACAATTTTCATCAATGGATTTCAAATTCTCTAGAAATATGCCCTCATGATAACTTCAGTATCACCACCACCTGATAGCTCTTAATACCAGCAAGCCTTTGCTTTGAAGCCACATATGCAAAACAATGTCTGGAGCAGCTAGCCAAAGTGTTGACACCACCACAAACCTCATGGCTAAATAGCGGTGAAGCTTGAACCTAAACTTCAGGTGTTCACACATCAATTACCACACATGAGTGTGTGAAGAGTGGAAGCAACAAATGTCCTCGTCCAGTGAGTAGATAAAATGCATTTCGTATCTAACTTTCTTTCTCACATATTTTGCACCAGTTAATACCCTCTACGATTGGTATCTTAGGACTAGGTTTGAGCTCATTTCCTTATCGTGTTCTGCCCTTGCCTTTACGGTACGTAGTCGAGCCGATTTCTAAATCCCCAAATAAAAATATCTTGATCTCACAACAAGCAAGACAGAAGAAGCCCAATAGCCCGCAAGCGCCCACATTGTAATCATTTGATTTAAGGTAAAAGAAGTGGATGAATTTTTAGTTCCAAGCATAGAGATTTTAGACATCCTACATCCAGTTTAAGACCAGAACATGAATACTTGTACCCAGAGCGCCTGTTGAAGACGAGAACAAAGCAAGGGCAAATATCAAAACGCCACAAAAGTGGTGTGGAGTTTGTGAGAAAGACAACCACACGGTAAGCCGACTGTTGGAAGAAACAGGAGCTATGTCTTATTGTAAAAAAGGTTTCACACGGAACTGGAAAAAATTACTTATAACTGCGGAAAAAGGTTGACATTTTCTCAATTCGAACGAGCATAAAGATGGGGGGTCCTTCGAGGTTATGAAAGATGATAGAAGAAGCACATGCGATTTTTTAGTGCAGTGAAGACAGCAGAAAATAAACAATGATATGAAGATGGCTTTACAAATGAAAGATTTGGTCATGTTATCAACACAAATGAGTTAAAGAACTAACAGGGAGCAAGTTTGGTGGGAGACCGAAACTCAATTTAAGGGGAGTCACTAAAAGAAAACACGGAATGTTGGATTAACATCATTTTATTTTTAATCTACTGTATCGTTATTAAATAGTGATGCTTGCAATTATAGGTATTTTAAAAAGCGACTGCCAAAATCTAGTGAAGCTAATAAACTTTGGCGTCGCTTTATTAAACAACTTATAACTAAAGTTTAGCATCGTTTATTCTGCTTAGTGTCATTTAATATTAAGCGGGTTTTATTTTGAAATTTAGCAACATTAGAAAACCGAATGCTAAAGTTAATAATTTTGTGTTTTGCATGCAGAAACCTTAAAGCGACCGTTAACGATAATATTAGGAGTCATTGTTCAAAAATGACGTTAATTTCTCGAATAGATTGGCAATCGTTTTAAACGACAGATCAAAGTTATTAACATAATTTTATTTCAAACTCTTCCAAAATGACAACTAACTTAATATGCTGCATTTAGAATAATTTAAACTTTCATTTATTATTAACGGATAAATAATATAATTCTTATATTAGAAAATCATTAAGTCGCTAATTGAAAAAAAATTATCAATGCCAGATAACAGAAAATTAAGATTAGCTTATTCCGTAAACTTACATATTTGGTTTCAACACATAGAACAAATTCATAAACCTCACTGAAGTTCTTGAAAAGATAAGAACAACTTCCATAGATCGTCTTTAATACTATAGGAAGTCTTGAAGGTTATTGACTAAGACAAAGATAACTTAGTAAACTACTTGATAAGTCCTAAAAGTTGAAAACTAAGCTTTCAAATCTCCTCTTCATTTCCAGCCAATCCTTACCGTTAACGAACCGTATTACGACTAATACGCTGAAATTCAACGTCACCCGGTAAACATACACTAAGCAACAAATTACTAGTATATGTTTATTGATCCACAAAAACAGATATTCATAGTTACGCTCATATACTCTATGCTACAAGCTGCAACTTTATTGTAGCTTGCAACGACGATATATAGTTTCATTCATCAGGAAGGCCGGTCCATAAATTTTTAAAATGCCCAAAGCCAAAAAAAAAATTATATCATGCCCGCCTCAAATTATTTTTTTTCCCGCGACTCACAAATAATTATTGCTATTAAAAAATTCATACTAAAACTTCCATGGTTCACAGTTTTGATTTCATAAATTAGCTTCGTAGGAAAAAAGAAAAATAAAAATTAAAATTTTATCCTTTAAATCTAGATGCGGTTTTACACTTTTGCTGGGCAAAATCATTCATCACAACCTTAACGTAGTGAAGCTTTCAACCATAGTTGTCTCAAATGATAACAAAGCCAAGGCATTTAATCTCTCTCGTGACATGGCTTAGACCGCATATAATTTTTTATCAGCTTCAACTTCGAAAAACTCTTTCCTGCAGTACGCAACTGATACTGGACATAAAGGTCAAAATATGCGATTAAAACAAATCTCAATGTTTTGTTGATAGCAACCCGTGCTATTCCTTTTCAAAAAAATCAAGCACTTCAATAGCGTTATGGTCACTCCTTGTGGTAAATACATCTCGAAAGAACATTTTAATTCCGAAACAAATCATAACCATTCAATGTCTGAATTATACCATCTTTAGAGAAGCTCCAAAATTCTGACACTGATGTCCTCAAAATATCGTCACTATGCTGATTTATGTTTTTAAATCAAACAAAAATCCAAAAGTGTGTTCGATGACTTGGGAATTGTTCAAACCTTGACTTCAAGAGGACCACTAGAGCTTGTATCCATGCAGTGTGTCTGGAAAGTATATCAACATTCTGATTCAATTCGCTCTGGCAGGTAAATAGCACACTGTTCGGCTCAACTATCTAGCTTGTCCTCAACAAAGTGGCTTTTTTTCTTCTAATGGCAACGCCTTTTTTTTTACAGAAATTCGCCTTTCGATATCCATTGTCTGCTGCAATTTTGTTCCTAGCCATGATTTTCTGCTTCTTCAAAGCCTGGCCTCACGATAGTTTTTTTAAAATATAATACCACAGCCAACGTTTCAGTTGATGAAACGCCAAGCAACAATGATCACATTGGTTGTTTTGTATTGCAAAATGCTTTCTGCTATTATTGTATTGACCAACAGAAGAGGAAGTATCGATACCAAAATAAATCCAGATACCAAACAAAAACTCGAAACTCTTCCAATCTCATGTGTTTCACTTAGACAAGGGATTCAGCATCACGTTCGTATGTTTTGGGGCGATCAGATCTGTATTTTTCAGCCAAGTATAGTAACGTAGTTCTCTGATTTCTGCGGGCTTTTGAACCGATTGCTTTGACACTTTCCAACATGACTTTCCCAACATTGTTCTGAGAATCAAAAGATTTAAGGTTAGTCCATTAACCATCTTTGTCAATAAATCCATCCGATTCCGTTACGAAGAAACACAAGTAAAGTATTCGTTGCAAATACTCCGAAAAAGAACACAACTTTTGGAATGAACTTATGCTACTAATCGCACTAAACACAAGATTAAGACTATGACAACCACATGGAGTGAAAAATGCCCTTGGATTAATTTCCAGAGACTCTCTTTGAACGTCCTTTGTTTCTTCCTTTCATATTAGATCCGTATGTCCATAGCCTTGTCCTCTCACTCATCATGTCTTGCTTACAGATCAACACAATAAGCAACTATTGGAGCGAACGAGAAAAAGCCCTTTCTTGATTTTACTTTCTTCACAACCAAAAATGTCCAAGAAGAATTCCCTCAACCTTGGTTGACATAATTAGAGACGACATCCACAACATCGGTATAACCAAAAGTCCATTTGTTCTCTTTATGACTAATATCACGGTCTGCAAGTTCAAGTAATACCTAATAGACGATAATTACCTTGAATTCATGAACCAGAATCTATTTTATTGATCATCGACTTTGATCTCCTTCGCAGCATCTCCAATCAACTCATTCTTGAATTTCGTAGACTAAAATCGGTTAATAGCGAATAAAAATTTCTTCTTTTTTCTCCATTCTCCTAAACATGTTCCTTCATCACTGTATCACAACTCTTCTGCAATGACTCGTTCAATTAAGATACCAAACATTTAGACATTTCACACCATTGCGATATTTCACTTCGATTATTCTATGACAATATTCATGTGGTCCACTCCAACTCGTCGGGAATGCATATAAATTTGCTTTGCAGCCTAAGTTCTTTACCACTTGAAAATATGTCTCCAAATAATAAATTTCTCTCCCCAATGGTTTTTCTCTTATTTTTAAGTTTCTTCTTGAGCATGCTTTATCAAGTTGTCTGATATCTTTTGTAGGTCTCATTCTAACTCTTGTCCAACAAGTCGTATGCAACATGATTATTGATCATAGGAGAAACTCTCATGTTCTTTCAGCCTTTCTTGAAAGCTCTCTCCTCCCATACGACTCATACTCATCCGTGTTACGTGTTGACCAAGTACACACCATTCTTTTCATGCATTGAACAAACGTTGCAGCAAAACCTAACAAAAAGCTTTATCCAAAGCTTTTGAGTATCTACCAACCGCATCCTCTTCTATGTGTATTTTTCTCCATTTACCACTGCTAATCACCTGTGTCAATGTAGATCATGAATGTGAGAAATGAACTTACCTAATAGATTTCCTTTACGAAATCTCATTACCATCACCATTGATAGCCTTGTCGATCAGCGACCATTTTCCCAATAAGAATCTCTCAATCTCATAATCGGCGTCGGGGGGATGTTTCCCCAATTTCCCAGTTGTAGCGTGGAGAAAATTAATCAGAATGATCTAGCTATATCTTTTTTACTGTTTCACTTTCCTCCATTTTTTCTTCAGATCCTCATCTTTGCATTGAGTCATCTAACTCTATTTGGTTTCTCATGCCTCAACACTATTTTGTATCCAATTCATTGACACCTCTCCATCTTTCATCTTCCTTCTATTTGAGGTACCCGATTTACTTCACAATTGTTAGAATTTTCCATGGTTTCATCCTGCTTCTTTACATATTCTTAAAACCCAAGAATGGCTTCAGCTTTCAGATGCGCTTTCTCGTTCTCTCCTTTTTCTTTCTATTTTCCTGGATCTCCGATGATATATGGTGACTGTTCTCATTTATTAGCCTGATCGGTCTTTGATTTTTGAACTTCAGATCGATTTGTTGCTGTTTGGTTAACTTGATGAGATGCGTAGCATTTTTCTGTTAAAATAGAAAAAGAAAAAAGATGAACTTACACAAATTCGAAATTAACATAGTACACTATAAATAAATATACATTCAAAAGTTCCTTTTACTGGTGATGGCGAACAAACTTACCAGTTACAACTGGATACTGGATAATAACAATACAATTCTTAATGTTGGATTTACTAATGGAAAGACCAAAGGTCAATAACTTTTATTAATTTAATTATCATAATCATGGCCATGTTTGCCATGCGGTGTGCCACTATAATCAATCACATGTTTTGATTCCACGTAGCCTTAGCACTAGCACCAGGAAGTCTAGAGTCTAGGAGGAGTTCAACTGTTCGTTTGTTCAAGCTAGTGTTCATGCACCCAAACCAAAAAAATAGAAAGATAAAGACATAAATCGGATTGAATTATTCTAACTTTTAGGGTTTGTACAGTTTTGCTTTATTATAATTAATAACATTTAATTAACATTTTACTAATATAATATACTTAGCCACAAAAATATGATAGAATGAAAGCCAATTAAAAATAAATATACTTTTAATCTTACATTCAATAAAAGGCTTAAAAAAAAAAATTCTTAAAAATATGCCCATAATTATAATATAGATGAAAAACAGAAATAGAGAAGGTATAGGGATAGAAAAAAATAATTAGGGTTTGAGAACAGAGAACCTGATTACTATATATATATATATGAGGTATATATATATAATTTAAAATTTTTCTAACTCTGGGATAATTTCTTTTAAAAAAATTTTAGTTTGTTTTATTACCTCAACCGGCAACCGTGCCTGTCAGGCGAACGCTTGCGGAAGAAACTTTTGAAATCTGGGGATTTAGAGCGGTTGATAAGCGGTTCGGAGCGATTTAGAGCGGATTCCTTCATTGTTTTTCAATCGCTACAACGCTACCGCACCCGCAAGGGCGCAGTGTTTGCGAGTGGTAGCGAGAGAACCAATCATTCACCTTACCTCAACAATACAAATCATCAATTCCCTTATATTTATTATCTCTTTCTGGTTTTTTACGTTATTGTAATTCGTTAGGTAAGCATATTCCGCGTTATGCTGCGGATTGTTTTTGCAATCTCTTTTTGGTTCAATTTAAACATAATTTTTCCAATTAAAAAAAATAAAAGTGATTATGGTCATTTTCCAATAGAAAATATCTATTATTATTTTTGCAGCAGTTTTTTTTGAACTCAAACTTTGTTTTTCTAAATAATTACATATGAATGACATTGGATAATTATTAACAAATAGGGTAGAACTATTTAGGATAACAAGTATTTAAAAGATTCACCAATTGGATTATCCATATTCTTTTATCGGATAAACCGCAGAATCTTAACATAAAATTCTGAAGAGTAAATATTCCTTTAAAATCTTAACCTCCCTAATGTTACGGAATCGAGTATATTTATAAAAAGGAATAATAACCACAATTATATATGTTGTAATTTAATGGTTTAATTCAGTTTTGGTATCTTTAAAAATCTTATGATCTTAAACTTATAAATTTAGAATGTATGTCATCTTTTTTAAAACGATCTTAACAATATAATTTTTTCCTATAACAAATTATTTGATCATTATTCCGTTGTTTATATAATCTTGATTTCTAACATTTAGTATTTTCCCTAAATATAATATTCATTCGTTAAGGATATTAAAATATATTATTATTATTTTATGGATATTAAAAATATTTTGTTAAATCAAAGATATCTAAAATTCAACTTTATGACTAATACTTATATTTATGATTTGTATTTTGCTAATTTTTAAGCATACCTTATGACATATAATTCACCGGCAAGTGACAACTTGTTTAATATCATAGCAATTTCATTAACATTAACTATTGTTTGATTGTCTACATCTATATCTGAATAATTAAATTCATAGTTCTAATTATAAATATAAATCTAATAATTAATTTAAGAGACTCATATATCCAAATATAAGAATGTGAAAAAACAAAATTTTATATTTACAGTATTCCATTATTGATATTTTAAATCTTCATAGAAATATATGAAATATGATAAATTTTAAACTTTTAACAATTTTAAAGTTAATTCGGAGAACAGCTTATATGGCAGTGTGAGGGCTTGAATCGAACGGATATTAATCATTTATCGCGATCTATAGAAGGCAAATGTGGCAAGACGGGTTTATAAATCTTTGGTTTTATTAATTTTAGCAGTGAATTATGACCTCAATACATACTGAAATACGAACTACTGCACGTACGATATCAAACAAATATATGTTATGATCCTTGCTAAATGATGCTCAGACAGTGTACCTGATTGACAATGTAATAGGCAATAATTATAGAGAATTGACAACGATAAAAAATATTGTTAAAAATTATGACTTTAAATACAAAAGAATCGGCCGCCGTCAGATATCACTTGCAGGTTCTAAAATTATATGCTTTTTAAACTAATATTATATAATTATAGCAGTTGCAATGATAATTTTTAAATTTAGTGATAAATTTTAGGTATATCTATTATGAATAGTGTCCCTTAGAATTGGTGACTTAGGGAGTGGAGTATTGAGTTATCTATTATCGTCATAGTAAGAAATACTAGCTTTGAACGAACAACGAGAATCTAATCGTTTGCCTATGAATGAGCCTGGCCGAAGTTACGTTTTGATCGTCTTTGTATATTTTTTGCACGCCTCAAATCGTAAAAAGTGTTCCTTATCTAGTGAGTTAGTATCGAATCAGGATTCTTGGAGCATTGCTCTAATAATATAGTGTTCAATATATATTCTTGATCGAGATGGAGACGAAGGTAGTTTGTTATGCTTGTTGAAACGATGACATGTTCGTTATAGTCAATGAAGTAATATTAGAATGATATAAAGATATGCGGGACGGCGCTGAGAAAGCTGTCTGTATTGAGATATTTCTACGCTCAACGAGGAGCTTATATTTGGGCTGTTGCTGTTGATTTGAGCGCAGACAAATATATGTGCGTGAGCGGTGTTCGCTTCGGAAATCTCAAAAAGATTTGTGGGTATTTGCTGAGGATGCTAGATATAATCTTAGGGACGGTATAATTACCCTTAATGTGTGCGATAGATAAGAGAAGATATATAGTACTGGGCAATATCATGTGCGAGAAAAGATCTGATAGGCTATCTTTTGCAATGAATTAGGATAAGATTACTAGACGTGGATAATCTGTAGGAGCTGGCGGCTTCCAATGACTTTGTTTTATTAGAAAAAATATAAATATATTAAATATTTTATTATCTTTGAATTTTTTATTAAGTAATCGTAGAAGCAACATCTTGGATACGTTCAGTAGATGACCAAAGGATGATTGCGTGGGCTCTTCATACTTTTGTTCTTTCAAGGGAGTGCTTAGATCAGAATATAGTATAAGAATCTCACATCAGTAAGACTGACAATATTGAGAAGTCCTTTGAGGAGTGAATAGGAAGAGGAATTAAATAGAGTCAAGTGTCGACTTTCCTCGATGGGAATAAGGCATAATTTAGATTTGTATTGACGAATTGAAATGTCTTGACTATTAGTGAGGGAAATCGCGGAAGGTGGTCAGGGAAGAGTTGCACCACAATTGTCAGCGGATTCGGATCGGTCGATAAGGCTGATGGTATCAGGTGTAAAGTGATTTGTGTTGGGAATTACGTTGATGCGGGTGCGCAGGTCTGCGAATATCCGTGGATTTCTCACACTTCTACTATCATATAGGTAGTGTCATGTTTTCTAGGATAGAAGAATGCTTATATGTGTCCCAGGTATATTCGTTAGTAGAGAAGAATGGCTTGAGTGTGTGAGCGTGAGGACAGATGTATATGATATGGTGTGGAGTAACAGAGTGAGATAGTTCTCGCGAAAGAATAGACAATTACATATATTGCATCTTATGAGCGTCGAGCGTGAGATGCACAATATTTGGATACATAGTGTGACCACAATATCCCGGTATGAGTTGCTCAGATGATAAGTGATCGGTGGAACATGATTAAAGGACGAGGACAAAGATGGAAAAGCAAGCTCTTCTCATAGAGAAGCTATCATCCTACAGTAAGAGAACTTCTAGGTCTCCTGAGATATCTCACATACTAATAGGTAACTCTATGCTTACCAAGATTTGGTCTATCTTTATATAAGTGAGTATAATTACTAGGGTGGACCCAAACTATTAGTAATTAATCAAAGGAATGGAGAAATTCCACATTGTGTATATGACATAACTGAACTAATGGTGAAAAATTGTTGTGGTTCTTAAACTGACATAACTTCGCTCAAATACAATATCCCTCGTTGTGATATGTGTGACTATTTTTAAATTGTCTCAAGACGGATTGTGGTCTCTATCATTTTGATGGCTCCAGTGTGGTTTCACAATTCCATCTATTCAGTTTGAAGTTCCTCTATCATGGATCGTCTTTATACGTTTTTGATTATTGAGAACGTCACTATCTTCATAACCAGCATCCAGTCTTGTATACCCAATATTTCCCTCGATTATATTCTTCCAGAGACATTGACGGTCTTGTCTTAGAGCAGAACCATAAGTGGTGTAGACCAATAAACTTTGGTGGTAGACCAATGAATTTATGGGTGGAACCTAATTAAAATATTGCAAAATCGTCTCCAGAAATATATCATCAACAGGTGGTTGACAATAGAATCAATAATTCATCACCACGGTAAACGCATATTCATCCTCCATAATTAACACAATACCTTATGGACCATTTCTGTATGACTTGTCGTAGGACATCGACTTTATAAATATTAACCATGTTAGCGACATACAAGCTGGCGCATTAGTATTAAAGAATCAGAGTAAGTGGAGAGGCGCGAATCGACCGAACAAGCAAGCCTTGAGATAATTGATGTCTTGACGTCTCAGTTCTCAGGCTTCGACTAGATTCGATTATCAAAACACTATGAGGCTCGTACCGAAATTGATACAAAATTATTCAGGTAGTGATATCCGTATCTCATGTCGCATAACTAGCGCTTTTAGGGATGCAAATTACGGCTTTGAATTGTCCTACAGTTATGGCTTGCGTTTTCGACATTGATTCTCTTCTTCTTACTCGTCTTAGGTTTCTTTTCTGGATATGATCTGTTTGACGCATCATATCAAAATCTGTAGGCTAGCAGTCTTCGTGATTAATATTTGGTCCTTCCGAGAGACTATATATAACTACATGGATTGCATTTGTACGATGGATTTAAATCCGTGATAACTTGGTCCACAATATAGTAATAGAAATTGGACAGTGGACATACCTATATTTGGTGGTCCTATTAACGTGCAATCATCAGTTCGCTTGTGGACAAGAAATACGATGGACGATCCACGTTAATCGCACGAATAACCAATAAGTCTGTAAGAATATCACAATTTTGTGTGGTAGATCAGATTTTGTTAGAGTTAAGGACTATTTCAATATATAAATACTATGTTCTCTCTACGAAATAAAAACTCATTATTAGTTATATTATATTGTTAATATTATGATACGAATTAGATACACAGATTTCGAACATATAACATCTACCATTTATAAATAAAAAATGTTCACTCTTACGATTGAATAATATCGTGTTCGCATGGAATAAGTTAAAATAAAGAACATTTTGGTTGGTCTCAGATTCGTATAATCAAGATCAGTGGACCTCTTTGGTGATTATTTATATAACATATAATAGACATTCTTATACAATAGATACTTCGTGCTTCATATGTCATAACCTGTGCTCTCTGCTTTCTGCATATCATCTCTGTAAATATCGTGTATGTAATTCAATCCTCTTTTCTGTCGTTCGCATTGAGCGTTAAGTCACCTATATTTCAGATGCTAGATATCAATCGTTGATGGACTAATTCATGTCGTTAAGTTATAATCTCCCTATACAATCATACTAATATTCCAGTCAACTTGAATAATACTTTTCATTAACTAATAAGTTTAACATACAAAATCATAGTCAGTTACTCATATCTTAGATACAATATAGAACACATCATTAGGAACGTACTGTGCTATCTCGGAACAGTCTACACTACGTGTCTAGATCATACAGACATACGCAACAGCTCAACAATACGTAAATATCTCTAAATCTCTTATTCTACACCACTGCTACAATTTTAGTGAATGAACGGATAAATGCTCCAGATATGTTACACTTTGAGCCTGTCACGACACATATACTCCGATAATAGTATATCAAGATGAAATGATTAGCGAAATATGTTAACAACAAAATATATATAGTATGTAAGACAAGTAAGATAGGAACTGGACACGAATATATAAAGAGACGAAAAGATGACGACACTAGTCCAAAAAGTTAGAGAGAATATAATTGGCAAAGAGTAATTACTAATACTGCTTCACTCATTCAACGTACTAATACATAATCTAGGAGTGTAGTGTGATCTCTAGCAGTAGTATGCCTATATTAATCATTCTCTCATGATCATATAGTGTTTCTCTTCTCTTCCTGTCACTTTATTTATCTATGAAATGTCCACAAACGATCATGGGTAACACGTACTGTCTTTCACGAACAATTAGTCAAATATTGGTGTGATAATGTGTTAATATTATATAGTATGATATTGATGATTAGAGTTCATAGGAATAGTCAGACTCTTATAGATAATATAACAGATGTCATGGATGAATTTGCCTTCATAAATATTTGAGTAGTATAGAAGATTGATACAGTATAGACTCTCAATGTGCGTAGACATTCTATTAATGCAGTATTTTTGTTGTGATATTCAATAAGATGTTAAACTGTGTTATTGCAAGTATGTAAGTGTTATATCACTAATAGAATTATAATAATAATCACACATCTACTACACTCATAGTGATGATAGATAATTTATTAGATTTACACATAATATCAAATGATATATATATATATATAAAGTGATGTGTTAATCAATAGTTTAATACATATATCTATTAGATTACTAAGAGATACTAATTGTGTGATAATGGACTTTTCATTTGTGTTATTCTAATTATTAAGAAACTATGAAGATATGTGATCACTATAGCATATCGTTCGGTCTCTTGTAGTGATATAACAATACCATACCATCATGAGTTGTGAACATTTTGAAGTAATAGCTCTAGTAGTTATTAATTGTCTATAGCAGATATATAAGATAACATCTGATATCTTATAAGATGAACTCATATAACTCTAGAATACCAAATTGACACTATTAAATCAACTATAGCTCTAGTAGTATGGAATAATTTTATATATGACTTATTTAAATTGATAACAAATTAACAATTGGGTGCTTCTTGTCTTATTTGCACATACATCTATGATATATTAATCTCGATTTTTAAAATATTAAATTTATACAGCTTAGATTGGACTTAACTATAGACAAATAATATGATCGTAAATTATTAGAAAATAAATTGTTTTTGAGAGAATCAGAATGATCAGACAATTGGTGAGAATATAGAACAGAATAAGCTCGTCGTGTGGATAGTGCTTTGTACATCAAGTGATCATCGTCTTATTGGTTGACGCACTATACGTTCTAATGTGCGATGATACTGATTCTCTCTCTCGAGTAGATTCATGTTATCTAGCATAATGTATTATAGTTTCTTGTAATTTACTGTAGCATACAAGCTAATGTATACATATCGTGATAAAGCAGCAATTACATACTCTCGATAAGTCTCTACCTAATTCTATTCTCTTCGTCATTTTGATTCTAAATGTCACTCTTACAATGTAATATCAATATCAGCTCAGTCCTATCTAGTACTCACTCAACTTCTTGGTCTGCCTATTGCATATACTCACTCTCATTACTATCTTCTATCGCAATTTTACATAATAGTAATAGTCGCCTTTTAATTATAGAGATACAGGTGTGTTAAGTTCCATATCTCTCTAACTCCATACTGTAGGCACTCACTCTATACCGCATGGTGACCACGCCAATAACTATGACATATGCTGTAGCATCCAATCCAATAAACCTCGCTGATACACCCATCATGACAACCTCTCACTACACTCGACTCTATATACACATTATACTGTACGTGCGTTTTCATGAGGAACATACTAGCCTATGGTAGATAATTTGTTGTACCTGCTACCATTTAAACTGTGAATACTCTGATTGTGGTATAAATATCTTTGATGCATAGTGCTAAGATGGAAGCGATGATTTGAAATAGCACTGAGCTATATTGGGAATACGTGCCAAACTTATCTCTAACACACATTGTGTAAGCTGTAACTCTGTGTGCACAAAATATTACTGTTCTAATCGTGTGTGTGCATTCTTAGTATAACTGCTCATATAGCGTCAAAACAGTGTTTTATTCCTATGTAGCACAAAGTGTTGAAGAGGACACTGATATATCCTTAATACTCACTATAGATAATGTATACTCGCGGTGATGCACGGAAACAACTAACAGTTCAATAGGCAATCTCATTATATATTGTATTGCTCTATTGCATGATGTCGATGAGTGATGCCACACAATGTAACTCCTCGTGATGTCTCACGTGTATAGTAATAATACTATATCTTCTCTTTATATACATATATCGAAATCTCACTATACTACAATCTATGACTCAAGATAAATTCTATCTCGCATGGTGTGTTATTCTACTCTGTGATAGTGACTAGCAGATATGAGACAGTCTCATGATCTTTCAGATCGTGTCAGATGCACCCTCCTGGTTGACACACGTAGTTCTAGACAGTTCATAATCCTCTCCTTCACCTATAAAAATCTATATCGAATCAATAGAAAAATAAACACAAACGAAAAAGGCTCGACTCATAGGCCTGCTGTTCATAATGCGCCTATACACTAGAATTCTTTGATACTCATTAGTGTGTGGATATATATACACGCTCACACCGAGATCTCCAGAGTATCAGAATGTCTCGATAGCTCTGTTTAGATAGCAGAAAGTAATTGTGAATGCACATCCGAAGATACATACAACAAAGTTGACACACACTATAGAACACATGCCAAGATGATTTCGATACTGTGTAGAGATGTATGCTGGCAGACATGAGCGCTTTAAGTCACTACAGATAAGTATAGTACATAGACTGATCTGTTGGACACTGCTGATACGCACAATACGACTCTGTCTCGCTCTTAGACCTTTCCTATATTTCGGATCGCATGTGTATCGCTGATCCTATGATAGTAGCTTATGATACTCACTTATTTTGTATGAGAGGAGTGCATTGCGGTGCTATTCACAGAAATTCTGCGCATATGTTATAGAGGAATATAAATTTTTAGTGTCGTAGCTCTATAGATAGGAATTAGTAGAAAAGATGAAGTATAATCATATCATATATGAGAATCTTAGTCGATCATGTCACTACAATTTACAACCCTTAGTTCATCTTCTAAATAGTTCCACATATTGTGATCTCGCATACGTGTGATCAGTAAATGATGCTTTATCGTATAGAAAACGTTGCTCGCTAAAATCGTGTGCTCGTGCTCTGTATCAACACACCTGCTACTATGTGTGTGTGAATATAACGTGTTTCCTACCGATTGCTTTGATATTTGGATTTACTCTTCAGATGTAGTGATCTGTTTATGTCTCCGTCCTAGCAAGCTCTGTGGTTATCAATTAAATACTTGCGCTGAATGGACGGTCATTGCTCGCACATACTCTACGACGCTATCTCACACAGTGAAAATACATCTATTTGCGCTATTATCATCCTATTATTATAGCCGTGGTTATCGTTACGATGAAGTAATGATCAACACATAAGAGATAAAGAAGTGACAGTGTGATGTGTGAAAGAGGTGCATCATCCACTCTCTCCATCATACGCTCGCTCACTCGCATAAAAAGCTGCTATTCAGCTTAGCTGATCTGTTGATATGGTTGGAATTATATCGCTGTGTGCATGGCTCTGTCTCAGCTCGTGTTGATATATTGTTCTTCACTTGATGTGTATAGAGATTGTTAGTGTTCTGGTCTAGATAATTGCCCTTATATAATTTACTTATAGATATCGCGAGCCTCGTTGCGTTTTGACACGGGTTTACGACTCATTACTGCTTAATATTGGAATCAGCTATAATTTCTACACTAATACATATACCATAATAAATCTTAATAGAGCAATAAAGTTGCTTACACTGGTGTGTGTAAGGATAGGTATTACTAGATGAGTAATATATTTTTATATATTATTAGTGAGGTAATCAGGGAAAATAGAACTCATCTAAAGGATGATGGACACAAAAATACTTAGTGCAAAATCATAGATAAAGCGATATCTGTGATATGATACCATCGTTACTATAATTTATCTTAAATCCTCTGTGATATGCAATGTGTGCGAATTGCCAAGAGTATTATTATCATCTCATATATTTGTGGTGTGTGTATGAGAGGTAGAGTGAATGTTGATTTTTAGAACATATAGGTTTAAAGCTAAATTATCATAATGACCCAATGGTGGATTTTTTGGTCGTGCATATAGATCATAGTCAACTATTTAGATAGTTCACATTAGAGATCGCTTCATTGTGTATATGACTACGATCTACTTAGTGAAAACTTGTGTGATAGTAACGCTACACTCAGCTCACGCTGATTAGACTTGTTGGCTTCTAGTAGTTATGATAATTTTGGATCAGACTTTCTCTATCCGATCATTAGACAAAGCTAACACGCTAGTGGTGGTCGGGGCATGAACACGTTTGTGCTCGCTTGATGTTAATTCGTTGCTGCATATTGACTCGATGATTCTTTGTGAAAGAAGATATCTGCACATTATAGTTGGCATGTTCAAGAGAACACATTCACTCACAGAGCAGATATATAGATACTTAATTCCTATCTATAAATCACATCTAGACGCACTAATATAGAACCTATATGGAATAATGATATGTGTAGAGGTGGTTGATAAGGATTAATCAATATGAATGGTGTGAAAGTCTCCTGGGAATTTGAGATCGATAAAGGGAATATAGTGAAATAATGTGTGTGCTAATCACATAGTATCATTTGATAGAACTAGTTTGCATTCGTGTAATTTGAATAGAACTGAATATCTCTTAAATCTTTTATCGGTTTTCTCCATCTTGTGTCTATAGTGTGAAACTGTTTACTTATCAGTAGATGGAAATGCGCGAGAAAGATGCAGTGCTAATAAGTTAGAAGATAGATACGTATCGCACTTAATCATTATTTTATGTGATATTCTAGCATAGAAGTACTATTAGATGACTGTCACTAGATAATGCTTCCTGTAGCTCGAGAGAATGATAATGATCGAGATCTATAGAGACATGATATATATTGTTAGAGTCGGGTGGAGTCTTTATTTGATAATATCTCGCTATGTTATGTATATATGTGCTTATTGTGTGACTAGTAGTTTCTATATGATATATTCCTAGTAGTCGGTATCTGAGAGTATAGATGAATTGTCTTCTAATTCTATGCACATGTACATGTCCCTAATTCACTCTCATCTACATTCAGGCAAGAATGCAGATGTAGCATTGCGCAGTAGACGCTGTCACTGACAGACTCTATATAGTTATTGTACACGCGATCTACGCATGCTTTATGCGATTGTGGCTGCAGAGTGATCTTAGTCTATGTTGAATTAGAATAAATATGACATTGATGAGTATATTTTCAATGAGAGATTGGTTTCAATAGGCATTCGTGTAGTATTGAGTATCCAAACGTATGGCCTAAATAGTGGACGCATATGCAATCGAATCGCGTTATGAAACCGATTTCCCTCATAATACCTGATACGGTTTAATAGGGAATTTTTTCTGAGTATAACGATGGGGCACTATTACGATAAATCCGAAGACTTTTTGTTGCGTCCCGTTGAATAGGTCCTGTGTAGTTTGCACAGAATTAATTCATTATTTTGTGTCCCTCTATTAGACGCACCACACACTCAAAAATTCATACCAACATTACATTGTGAACTCGCTATTCAGCACTATTTGTCTATTTTATATCGTGGTGAGTAAACTCTTAGAGTATCGCTCCCGTAGATGACGAGAGAGTCCTAGTGATGCATCAATCTGAGCATGCATTGATTTTTAGTGAGAAGTAGAGATGCAAATATCCATATGTAGTTGAAGGCAAGATTTAGCGCCGCACTGCATGCTAGTCTCGGGAGGATGGAGAGGTGTAAGTGTTCGTACACATGCAAAATTGCGTCTATATAAGGGAATGACGAAGTTATATGGTGGTGATAGATTATGTATGCTCTAATGATTTCTTAACTACCTCTAGACTGCTCAGATGTGTATCGTGTGTATGCGATTTATGATTGTGCTCAGCTCATCACTACTTGAAAATCTACTTGTAGATATACCTTGTTTCTCGCGTGTGGAGTGTATATCGCGTTATAGACGTTCTTAGTTTGATATTACGGACAGACAATAGATTAGATATGACTATTATGTGTCGATAGTGCTTGTCTCGTCTAGATATAGATTGCTACTGATGTATGCGAACTTTGTGAGTTCACCGGCTTATCGGCGCGATTATATGGTGGCTATTATGCTTCTCACTTAATATGTGTGGATATGAAGTGAGGACGATAAGATAGATGAGAAGATGTGTAGCGACAACTTTGAGTCTTATCTGCAGGATAGGTCCGGATTGTGGTATTTGTTCCTGTTTAGTAAGTGCTCAGTGCATTATGTGT
>SMJT01000087.1:37242-268104 GCA_004349715.1 Crucihimalaya himalaica
TTTTTTTTACAGGAAATTCGGCTTCGATATCCATGTCTGCTGCAATTTTTCTAGCCATAGATTTTGCTTCTTCAAAGCCTGTCTCACGATAGTTTTTAAAATATACCACAAGCCCTTTCAGTTGATGAATCGCAGCATCAATATCAATGGTTTTTTACTGCATGCTTTTGCTTATTGTATTGACAACAGAGAGAAGATCATACCAAATAACCATACCAAACAAAAACTCGAAACTTCCAATTCCATGTGTTTCACTTAGAGCAAGGGATTCAGCAACACATCGTGTTTTGGGATCATCTGTATTTTCAGCCAAGTATAGTAAAGCTTATCTGATTTCTGGGGCTTGAAACCGTATTGCTTTGACACTTTCAACATGACTTTCCCAACGTGTCTGAGACAAAGATTTAAGGGTTAGTCCATCAACCATCTTTGTCAATATATCCCACCGATTCGTTGACGAAGAAAACAAGCAGTATATTCGTTGAATAATTCCGAAAAAAGACAAAGCTTTTGTGGATGAACATGCTATATCGCATAACACAAGATTAAGACTATGACAACCACATGGAGTGAAAAATGCCATTGGATTAATTTCCAGCAACCTCTTTTGAACTCCTTTGTTCTTCCCTTTCATATTAGATCCGTTGTCATAGCCTTGTCCTCTCACATCATCAATCTTTAGCTCTAGATCAACCAATGCATCTTGGAGCGAAGAGAAAAGTCCTTCTCCTGATTTATCTTTCACAACGAAAAATATCAAGAAGAATTCCTCAACCTTGGTTGACATTGTAGAGACATCCACACATCGGATAACCAAAGTCATTTGTTCTTTATGACTAATATCAGGTGTGCAATCAAGTATTATAGAGAAATACTTCGAATCATGAATCTTCTTTATGATCATAACTTTGATCTCCTTCGCAAGCATCTCAATCAACTCATTCTGAATTTTGTGACTAAGGTAATGCGAATAAATTTTTTTTTTCTCAATTCTCCTAACATGTTCCCTCATCACTGTATCAAACTCTGCAATCATCTCAATAAGACCCAAAACATTTCCATTATTCACTTCACCAATCTTGTCACTATCTCCGCAGAATGCCAAATTTCTTTGAGCTAGAGTTTTTACCAATGCAAATATTCTCAATAATACTTCTCTCCAATGGTTTGTCTCTCTTTTTAGTTCTTCTTGAGCATGCTTATCAATTGTCTGATTCTTTTGTAGTCTCACTTCTAACTCTGTCCAACGTGTCATGCAAATGATATGATCATGAGAACTCTCATGTTCTTTCAGCCTTCTTGAAAAGTTTCTCCAATCATCATACCCGGTAGTTGCCAAGTAACCACCATTCTTTTCATGCTTGAACAACTTGCAGCAAAAACAAAAAGCTTTATCCAAAGCTTTTGAGTATACCAACCATCTTCTATCGTGTTTTTCTCCATTTACCATATACCTTGTGTAGAATGAATGTGAGAAATGCCTACTAATAGTATCCTTAGGAAATTGATAATCACTTGATAGCCTTGTCGTAGGACCATTTTTCACCAATAAATCTCTCAATCTCATATCGATGTTTCCCCAATTTCCAGGATCAGAATGATCAGACATATATTCTTTTTGTTGTTCACTTTCCTCCTTTTTTTCTTCAGCCTCATCTTGATGAGTCTCTTTACTCTCATTTGGTTTCTCATGCTCAACACTATTTTGACCAATATCATTGACATCTCCATCTTCATCTTCGTTTATTTGAGTACCGATTACTTCACCAATGTTAGAATTTTCAGGTTTTTCATCTCTCTTTACATATCTTAAAAGAGAATTGGCTTCAGACTTTATCAATGCTTCTCGTTTCTCCTTTTTCTTTCTATTTTCTGATCCCGATGATTGACTTCTCTTTATTCCTGATGGTTTGATTTTTTGAACTTCAGATGATTTGTTGCTGTTTTAACTTGAGATGGTAGCATTTTTCTGTTATAAATAGAAAAAAGAAAAAGATGAACTTACACAAATTCAAATTAAACATAGTACATATAAATAAATATACATTCAAAGTTCTTTTACATGGTGATGGCGAAAAAACTTACCAGTTACGAACTGGAATCACTGATAATAACAATTACAATCTCAATGTTGATTTACTAATGAAAGACCAAAGTCAAACTTATTAATTTAATTATCAAATCATGGCCATGTTGCCATCGATTGCCACTAAATCATATCACATGTTTTGATTCCACGTACCTTAGCACTAGCCACCAGGAGTCTAGGAGTCTAGGAGGAGTTCAACTGTTCGTTTGTTCAAGCTAGGTGTCAGCACCAAACCAAAAAAATAGAAAGATAAAACATAAATCGATTAATATTCTAACTTTTAGGGTTTTACAGTTTTGCTTTATTATATTAATAACATTTAATTAACATTTTACTAATATAAATACTTAAAGCCCACAAAATATGATAGAAATGAAAGCCCAATTAAAAATAAATCTATAATACTTTAATCTAACATCAAAAAGGCTTAACAAAAAAAATTCTTAAAAATATGCCCCATAATTATAATAGATGAAAACAAAATAGAGAGGATAGGGATAGAAAAAAATAATTAGGGTTTGAGAACAGAGAACCTGATACAATATATATATATAGGGGTATATATATATAATTTTAAAATTTTTTCTAACTCTGGCGATAATTTTTTTAAAAAAAATTTTAGTTTTTTTATTACCCAACCGCAACCGCCTGCAGCCGCAAACGCTTGCGGGAAGAAACTTTTGAAATCTGGGGATTTAGAGCGGTTGAAAGCGGTTCGGAGCGATTTAGAGCGGATTCCTTCATTGTTTTCAATCGCTAACAACCGCTACCACCCGCAAACGCAGCGTTTGCGAGTGGTAGCGAGAGAACCAATCATCACCTTACCCAACAATAACAAATCTCAATTCCCTTCATATTTATTATCCTTTCTGGTTTTTATCGTTATTTAATTACGTTAGGTAAATATCCGCGTTATGCTGCGGAATTGTTTTTTGCAAATCTCTTTTGGTTAAATATAAACATAATTTTCCAATATAAAAAAAATAAAAAGGCATTATGGTCATTTTCAATAGAAAATTATCTACTTATTATTTTTGCAGCAGTTTTTTTTGACTCAAACATTTGTTTTCTAAACAATTACAATGAATGACATTATAATTATTAACAAATAGGGAGAACTCATTAAGGATAACAAGGTATTTTAAAAGATTCACCAATTGGATTATCCATATTCTTTTTCGGATAAACCCGCAGAATCTTAACATAAAATCGAAGAGTAAATATTCTTTAAATCTTAACATCCCTAATGTTACGGAATCGTGTATTATAAAAAGGAATAAACCATTAATATTTGAATTTAATGGTTTAATTCAGTTTTGGTATCTTTAAAAATCTTATATCTTAAACTTATAAATTAGAATGTAAGTCATCTTTTTCAAAACATCTTAACAATATAATTTTTCCTATAACAACATTATTTATCATTAATTCGTTTTTTATATGAAATCTTGATTTCTAACAATTTAAGTATTTTCCCTAAAATATAATATCATTCGTTCAAGATATTTAAAATATATTAACTATTATTTTTGGATATTAAAAATATTTGTTAAAATCAAAAAAATCTAAACCTCAACTTTGACTAATACATTATATTTATGATTTGTATTTGCTAATTTTAAATACCTTAGACAATATAAATTCAACCCAAAGTGACAAACTATGTTTAAATATCAAAAATTACATAACATTAACATATGTTTTTGTTACACATATTCTGAATAATTAAATTCATAGTTAAATAAATATAAATTAATAATAATTAAGAAACTCAACCAAAAAAAGAATGTGAAAAACAAAATTTATATTTAAGTATTATTATTGATATATTTAAACTTCATAGAAAATATAAAATATGATAAATTTTAAACTTATAACAATTTTAAAATAATTCGGAACAGCTTATATGGCAGGATGGGCTTGAATCGACAATAATATAACATTTATCCGATGCTATAACACGGGTTAAATCTTTGTTTTATTAATTTAGTAATACCAACAATACTAAAATACTAGATATATCAAAACAAAAATGTTGATTTAGCTAAAATGATCTCACAGTGTACCGATTACAATTAAACCAATAATTTGAAATTACAACAAAAAAATTTAAAATTAAACATAAAAACAAAAAATCGACCCGCAGTACACTGCAGGTTCAAATCTAATAGTTTTTAAACTATTATAAAATTGAATGTAATTTTTAAATTTAGTATAAATTTTAGTATATTTATAAATATGTCCCTTAATTTTACTTGAATTGGAGTATTAGATTATCTATTTGATGCTAAAAAAGTAAGGAATAGCTTTACGACAACGAGAATCTAATCGTTTGCCTACTGAATGACCTCCAAGTTTTTTTCTTTTTTTTTTCCAACTAAATGGCCTCTAGTTACAAAGATTCTTATTCAAATATATCAATATTATAAATGGAAGTTGATTTTGTTAAAATTGTATATGAAAAAAATATATAATAATATGAGCTTTTTATTAGATCTACCACAATATTTATTGGGCTTTTCTGTATTTACCACATAATCGACAGTTTTCGAAATCTACCAAAATCTTGTGGTATTTTGCTAAATTTAGGACGGTTATACCCTTATGGCAGTAAGAGAGATATTGGGCACAACAAATCAGAACACATCGTACTATTAATGAAATAAGAAGATAAAGTGGATAATAGCTCGGCTTCCAATGACTTCGTTTTTATTAAAAAAATATAAATATAAATATTTATACTTTGATTATTTTATTAAATAATCGTAGACAAAACTGAGTAATGGTAGACAAAATAGAGCTTGGCTCTTCATTACTTTTGTTCTTTCAAGAGCTTCGACCAAATACAACAAAAATTGAGGTCTTGAGTAAGAAGTAATGCGACTTCCAGAAGGATATTGATTTGTCGCATAAATCTTCTTAGAGAGAAAATCCGAGTTGAACACATCGGTTGCTACGACGGGTGGCGAGGCCTGCGAAGATCTTTTCTCACTCATCTTAGGTTTCTTTTTAGAAGATTTTATTCAAGAATCTGAGAAAGAATCTAGTTGTAGCGGTAGAAAATATGTGTGGATACTAGAAAACGAAAACATTATTTTAGCGGTGGACAAATAATTTAATTGTAGCCACAAATAACGGTGGACAAGAATGACGGTGGACATGATAAAAGGACAAAATGGAAAAGACTCGTCTCTAGGAGTCACTACATAAAAACTCATCTCCGAGATTCACTACATAAAAACTCATCTCCGAGATTCTCTATATAATGGTGGACAAACTAAGAATTAATCGAAGAAGTACCACATTTTTGACATAACTGACTAATGGTGAAAAGTTGTGGACATAACTGACTAATTGTAAACAAATCCGTGAAGTGTGGACAAAATTAAGAATGGTCCATCTTGAACCATTGGTTCACTTCCATCTACAGTGAAGTCCTCATCATGGACTTCGTCAACGTTTTTGATTATTTGAGAGACATCTTCATAACCAGACCAGTCTTGAATCCCCATATTCCCTAGAATCTTTTCCAGAGACATTGACGTATTGTCCACGAGAGAAACCATAAGTGGTGGACAATAAACTTGGTGGTAGACAAGAATTATGGTGGACAATTAAAAATTGAAAATGCGTCTCCAAGAAAAATATCATAAGTGGTTGACAATAAATCATAAATTGGTATACACGATATTCAGCTCCATAATTAAAAAACCTTATGGACATCTGTATATTGTCGTGGACAATGAATTTTAAAATAAACCAGTTAAGCAGAATAACAGTGGACAAGATTAAAAGAACAAGATTGTTGCAAGAGGGATCCGAAACAAGAAGCTTGGAGATAATTGAATTCTTGAGTTAGTTCCTTCAAGAGCTTCGACTAGATCGAGCAAAAAATGAGGCTTCAAGTACGAATTGATACAANGCATTCGGTTCCTCGGGTCGGTTCCGGGTCGGTTCCGATCGGATCCGGTTCTTGCGGTTCCTACGATTTAGGATCCGTTGGTTACTTTTATATATTTCGGTTCCGGGTCGGTTCGGTTCTTGTCGGTTCCGGGTCGGTTCGGGTACAATGATTGAAGAACCGTATAATACCCGAAAATCATCGGTTCCAAAAAATTTCGGGTAATCGGGTACCCGAATACCAATTTATACCCGAATATGCAGATTACCCTAATTAATAACATAATTTTCCAACATTTATCTGGTAAGTTTCATTTCAAAACCAAAAAAACAGGAGAAGCCAACGGATAATTTTAACAATCAAAGACAAGCAAAGATAAACCGATTTTTGTAACAATAAAAGTCTTCAAAGCATCAAGTCTAAAACAAGTTTGCAAAAGCCAAAAAGAAAGAAAATTAACTTAAAAAGTTCTTGTTTTTTGATAGGTTCTTGAGACTAGTTGACACTTGACTCTTGTAACTTCAAAGTGCAAGCACTGCATCAAAAAGCAGATGCATAAATATTAGAAATAAGTTAACAGAATAGCAAATATTAGTACGAAGATATACCTGTTACCACACTAATTCATTCTTCCTTGTCTCCTAAGTCTTCCAAGCCGATTCTTCCAACAGCTGCAATTGAAAATAATCAGATGCAAGTTAGAAGTAAGAAGATATAACAAGAATTGCAACGATAATACTTACTCTGTTGAATCTCATCTTGTTCTTCAACCTCAACAAGTAGTTGTTCAATGGTAATAGAACATTTACTACTCATACAAATCTCACACTTCAACCATTGTTCAACACACATCAACATTTCAATGCTATAATGTGTCAAGCAACTTCTATACGGATCCAAAATGCGACCACTTGTGCTAAATGCTAATTCAGATGCAACCGATGAAACTTGCATTGCAAGTACATCCTTAGCCACTTGTGACAAAACAGGAAACTTTGGAGTATTAACCTTCCACCATGAGAGAACATCATATTCGGTGCCTTGAAAAACAACTGGATTCTCCACATTCTCTGTCAAATACAAAAACAGCTCAGTAGCTGATTCTGGATATCCTGTTTCTCTTTGTAACTCTTTGTAAAGCGAATCCATCTTTTCAAAACCTAAACGACCACGCCTAGCCATGTTTACTCTACATAAATCAGATGTTGAATCACTTCATTGTGTTTGAGAAGAAGAACTTGATCCAACACTTGCAGTTCTGTTTACAGAAGTAGACCTAGTGATATTAAAAGAACTATACTCCTCAAAAAGCCTCTTCAAAACATCCAGGACTGAATCATGCATCTGAGTAGCCTTCACGCTATCTTTTCCATATAACATATCAAAACAGAGCTGAGCAAACTTCATTTTGTGTCTCGGATCAAAAACACTAGCTACTATCAACAATATATTCATCTCAGTATCTTCCATGAATGGATCCCAATACTTGGCTAGCTTAGAAATCATACCTGTAGCTTTCTTCTGCAACTCTTCATCAGGATCCAAACTCAATAAGATGAGGTTTCTTTGAATTGATACAATTTCATTATAAATCTTATGAGAACGCACTGAAGTAGATGCAGAAAGCACAAGCGTAGCATCATAGAAGATGCCAAGGAAGTTACTTAACTTGTCTACTTTGCCCCAATCTTCTTTCGATGGTGGTCCAATCCTCTTCACCTTATCCGAACCCAAATTATCTTTAAAGTGATCAAGATATAACGCGTCCTCAATCCTCATATTCTCAAATGTCTCCCTAAATTCCATTGCTCTATTCAACATCAGGTATGTTGAATTCCATCTAGTTAGGCAATCCAAAGATAGGCTTCCCTTTGTCATACTCTTCCCTGACTCAAGACGATGCTGAAAAGAATGCAATCTTGGTTGAGATGACCTTACATAACTCACACCATTCCGAATAGCAGCAATGTTCGTGTCTGTTTCCTTCAATCCATCTTTCACAATTAAGTTTATAATGTGAGTAGCGCATCGCAGATGTAAAAATTCACCACTGAGGACTAATGAATCAGCTCCCACTAGGCTGAATTCATCCTTGAATCTCTTGATTGCAGTACTGTTAGCGGTTGCATTATCCACTGTGATGCAAAATATCTTTTTGATGTCCCACTCCTCTAAACACTGCGCAAGAACAGCAGCTATTGTTGCACCTTTGTGATCACTTATATTCTTGAAACCGATGATCATCTTCTTTAGATTCCAATTACCATATATGAAATGGGATGTGATTACCATATAACTACATCCAGTTGTGGGAGCTACCCATATATCAGTAGTAAGGGACAACCTTTGCTTGTTGGCGTTGAGCACTTTCTTCATTTAGGCTTTCTTTCTCACAAACATTTCTGCAATGTCTCTGGTTGCTGTTCGTCTAGAGTGAGGCTGATAAAGTTTTGTTTTACTGCAAAAATGCCTCCAAGCCAAACTCTCTACGAAAGAGAGAGGCAGCTCCCCTAGAACTAACATTTCGTTCGTAGCTTCTCTCCATACAGATTCAGAAACCTTGCATAAACCGATACTCCCATCACCTTCTTCGTTTATTACCTTTAGAGAAGAAATAAAACACAATAAATGCACAACCACAGCTGAAACTATATATCAGAGCACAATAAATGTTCTTCCTTTAAAACGAAACTAAGCAATAAGTATGACATGTAGTAATAGTCTTCCATAATGTTCATTGGAGATCAATAGAAATACATGTTGAGAAGATCCATGGACAGTTGTCCAAGCCTTATACTTCATGCAATGAAATCGTAAATGCTTCCTCAGATTGGAGGTGCCGGATGTTGTTGCACAAGAAAAATCCTTGCCACAATAGTTACATGTGCACTTGTTTCGGCTTCCCTTTGTGCGTGTAAAATGATTCCATACTAAGGAAGTTGTTTTCTTACTTCTCTGAGTACCTTTCCTTTTCCCTGTACTAGCATTTTGACTGGGAGTTAGAGATCCTATTTCATCATTTGTCTCCTCCTCTAAAAGATCTTCAACATCAATATCTTCTTCTGCATCAACTTCCATGTTTGTTTGATTAGGAGTAGAACTAGAAACCATCTGCAAGAAAATAATAAAACACAAACATCATAAACACAAACGAAAGTTCAACAAACACATAAACATAATAATCCAAAAATCGAATTGAAATCAAATTCGAAAAACAGAAATCNAGAGGATTATTCATAGCTCAAAA
Organism: Crucihimalaya himalaica; assembly: GCA_004349715.1. Classification (NCBI taxonomy): domain Eukaryota; kingdom Viridiplantae; phylum Streptophyta; class Magnoliopsida; order Brassicales; family Brassicaceae; genus Crucihimalaya; species Crucihimalaya himalaica. The sequence continues at coordinate 46,480 of SMJT01000087.1, forward strand.
TATATAAGATAGATATTATGTATGTGTAGATTTAAGGTTGAGAAGAGTCAGATGGAGATTTGACGGAAGAATGGAGAGATGGGTAAAGGATGCACAGATAATCAAAGTGTTAGGAAGGAGTGTTAGTTGGCAACACATCTCAATGTGGACTGTTATGTATATGAGAAATATTAGACTCTATGAGCATTGGTGGATGTACAATGATATTTTGAAGTTTTAGGAGTTGGTTGCAGGGACTAGAATTTCGATGACAGAAATATCAGTTCGGTTAATTCTTTTGTATATGAGAACTTTTTGAAGGCGATATTATTTGAAGGCATTTGCTATCCTCCTATAAACCCATTTTCCCAGAAGACTATGAAATAAGTGTGATGAAATTGTCCTAATTTATGGGCTGGAGAAGGATACTAAAGGCCCACAGGTGTCTTACGATGGAGCGACGCTATCGAGATGTCGGGAGATTGGATATAAGAATTATGCCGGGTGGTTTGGTTTGTAGTAGAGACCTAGAGGACTTTTTGGAGGAGCTTTGGGGGTATGTCTTACCTTGTATTAGGTGGTGACCTTCAGTTGTTGCGCAATAAAATATCTAGAATTTAGATGTAAGTATTAGGCGATTACGTGCCAATGTTGTTTGATAGGGGAAGCGATAATCACCTACCTTGCATTAAAACACAATCTCAATACTCGCGAAGGTTATAGTTTCACTAAAAAGACAAAGTTGTGTAATTCGAGTCAAAATATCTAGTTAAAAATTGGGAGACTTTTGGTGGCAAAATTTTAACAATGACTAAGCACTTGGCAGTGTTATGACAGAGGTATTAACTGTCAGGCTGAGGAATACTCACCATCATGTGTTAACTGAGGAGATCGAAGTATGGAACGTTCTATCATGGCATATAGGTGGACTAAAGAGCCTTATAAATTCTTTCTACGATAAATTATATAGAATCAATAGGGTCTAAGAGGATCTAGAAGTTAGAAGACTTGTAGATTGGATTTCATTCATTCAAAATTATGATGTATTCCAGGGTCATATATGCCAAGCTTCTGGATCCTATGTTCTCAGTGGAGTTACAGCTGGGAAGGTATTTTTTGGAGGGGTTGTTTTGGTCTAGAGAAAGTCTGCTACGCTTTTTGGGGGTGTGGGTTTATTGTACTTTTTGGGGTGGTCAATGCCTCGGCGGTGAGGGTTTACATCAGAGGTTGACATGGAGTTACTTAAGTTTTGTTACGTTGGAGCAGGCGGTAGTAGTAGGAGAAGGCTCCATTGTACTTTTGCATTTTTTTGAGAATTTGGGAATTGTCAAATATGGTTTGAGGGTATATTGATGGGCTGAGATTCATCACTTCACTAAAAACCCCTGTTTCCTCTCTCCAACAGCTGAGTGGGAGGGAATTTCAGAGAAATTGTCAAGAAGGAGAAGATAACTACAAGTCCAACACATTCCTCACTTGTTAGTATTATTCGTGTCTATTTCTGGTTGAGCGAGGCATAAGTGAGAGGATCCTAATGGATTGATCTCGATCAATAACATGCAGGATGAGACTTATTTAATGGATGCACTGACGCAGTTGTGACTGTCTGTTGTTTTGAGAGTGTATGCTCTGTGTTTGGTGGTTGGGTTAGTAGTTTGCTTACTATGTTCCTCTTGTATTTCTTATGAATTGTTAGAATCGGAGAAGTGCTGAAATAAATCTCAAGTTTTCCGATATCAACGCTCAATATAGAGTGTGGCGAAGCGTTTTGTGGTGCTTTTATCTGAGACGACGGATAGGACTTCTTATGAAAATTGTGGTGTGGATTCGTTATGGAGTGTAGGGGGCGTTAGGCATTACAAGGATGGTTGTGTTATTTGCGTGTCTATATACAGATGGGTGGTATTGGTACAAAACCATGGCTTCCTGGAGATGGAGACACTCACGGTAGTGTTTAGGGAGCTAATGATTACTTACCAGAGTGTGGTACACGGTTTTATATTAGATATGGTCTTGAGATTTGGGGTGGGAGATGCTCGTATTCAAACAAACACCTTTTAAGTGAGACAGGAAATTATGTGTGGCAGCGTATGGAGTGATCGCTAAGGAGAGAAAACTTGTCTCGAGATCATTAACTTTGTGTGTGTATAGTGGAGTAATCTCTAGTTAGTTCAAAAATGAATGAGAAAATAGACTCAACTATCACTAACAGAAAGATCGAGCTTCTACAGGACAAACTGCTAGTGGAAGTCCGTAACCAATTGTTACGGAACAGACGACGGCAATTGCATACTAAGTTATTGTTCTTGAATGACTTGTGGAAAGAAAGAAGTTTGGACATGTCACTCCAAACCAATGTGCTTAGTTGCATCATATATTGATTTTCATAGCTCCAAATACTATATGTTTATGTTGTGTAGAAGAGTTAAAGGGGTTATAATATGACGAAATGGAAGAGAATGGGTAAGCACATGATCATAAGTGGATTATGGGCCATGGGATCGTTATGCTCTGTTGGTCGCACATTTACATATTATCAATGCCACTGGGTAAAACGTATATATGAGAATATTAAGACAATGCTTGCATTGGTAGGACGGGACCTACGCTACATTGGATGTCGGAGCAGAAATATCAGTTCGGGTTTTATCCAATATTTTGTTATATGAGCTTTGTAGAGGGCTTGCCTAATTTTTATATTTGGAAGAAATGCTTCACTCTAATGCTGGCATTCTAAGGCGCCATTTCCAGAAGACTAATGGAAATAGGTAGTTGAATGAAAATTGTCCTAAGTTTTATGGGCTGGAGAAAGAATCACAGCACCAACATGTAGGCCACCAAGATGTTACGATGGAGCGGACCTACACCACAACTCAGGGAGGAGAAGGTCACTAGGCAGAATAAGAAGAGGAAAAGAGGTGTTAAATGAGTCTCCAACTAAGAAGCACGAAAAAGCACATATATGAAAATGGATTATGCATTGTGGGATTGTGGGCTGCAGCTAATTCATAATAATTAGGTTCCACTTGAAAGGAGAGTTCGAACAGCACACGATGTATGTGGTGTAAGATGGGTATATTGAGGTGAATTAATTAATTAGCTGATGTGTTGGGAGTAGTATTAGAGCAGCAAAGAGAATGATAATACTCACTATTTATTCAATGCTCGAAAATTGGTTATTGATTGCATCCGTTTGAGAGACCTGCTCATAAGAGGCTAATGGTAGGCTGAGCTACGACGCCATCTCAAGGCAATCTCGAGTATATAGTAACCCTCAGGGAATGAAGCAGAACTTTCTTGTCTCTAAGTAGGGGAAACCTTATGAACTGATATGGTATTGGATATGCAGTGATACTATAGTGCTATCCATTATTTAGATGTAAGATTAGGCGATAAACATTTATTGGTGTTATCATAATGATCACTATGATGTGGTTTTTGGGAACCCGTGCCCAAATGTGTTTTGATTTCCTAGGGGATGTGAAACCTCAGCTACCAATTGGTTAGTTTTTGGTATTAGACACCTTTTGCGTATTATACCAATATCCGAGTTTAGTAGGATCAGTTAGTAAAAGAGTGTTTTGCGAATAGCTATCAGGAAAATTGAGATAATACTAGTAAAACAAATGCTGCCGATTGTGAACCTTTACGAATTTTGATGATAATCAACAAGCAATATCAACCATGTTTTAAGCAGACTTGGAGGACAAGTTCGTGTAGGATTTGTTGGTTCTCATAAGGCGCTGAGGATATTCTCATCCTACTCTAGTTTTAACGAGAATAGAGATTCTAAAAGAATTATGGTCAAGAGAATCACTCTAAATGTTCTGCATCCTCAATAGGCTTTTGACTGGAGAGACCCATGTAAATTTCCTTTCTAATCTGAAATAAGATTCTAATGAAATTCAATGGGTCTAAGAGGGATTGCTAGAAGAGAGACTTGTATTGGGACCATTTTTCATTTCATTACCCTCAAAATAATTGCTGAATATTGGGTACAAATCATTAAATGCCACTAAGGCTTTCCCACTAGCAAGCAAACAACACTTGATCCTTTCTCAACATAAACTTACCCAGCCTTAATAAACCTGGAGGAAGAAAACCTCTTTTTTGGGAGGAGGACCATGCCGTTTTCTAGAGAAGTTGCTTCAGCTTAGAGAGTGAGATTATAGTTGTAACTCTTTTTGTGGGAGAAAGAATGGTATGCTCAGGCGGTGGGAGTTCCTCGGTTAGCAGAAGCTATACTTAAAGTACTTATAATGAGTTTGGAAGAGGCGGATAGTAGAAGAAGGCTCCATGCACTTCTTCATTCCTCTGGAAAATTTAGGAATTGTCCCAAAGTTTAAAGAGCTTCCTGAATGGGGCTGAGATTCATGCAGCTTCAACTAAAGAAAATTGCTTTTCTCCCACACAGCTGAAAGCAGGGAATTTTCAGGAGAAAATGTCCAGATAGAGAAGATTACTACAAAGTCGCAACGCACATTCCTCTGTTGATAATTATGATCTTTCAAGATATGGGAGGCATAAGTGGAGAAGGATCTCCAAGGTGATTCTCGCAATATGCAGAGTTTTTGGAGTGCAAAACAGATTGACTGTCGATGGAGGCAGTATTCCACGTCCTCTACAAGAGAAGACAAAGGGAGATGATAAAAACGTTTCTAGCAAAAAAAAAAATAAAAAAAAAAATAAATGAGAACGAGCTTGTGGGGTTTGGAGGACAATCTTAAAAGAATTGGTTGGCTGTTTGGTTGAAGGAAGAAGGCATTCAAGTGGTTTCTATAACAGGGATAGGGTGGTATTGGTAAAACTACCCTGGCTCGACAAGTTTTTAATCACGAGATGGTAAAAAAACATTTTGTTGGTGTTGGCGTGGGTGTGTATTTCTTAAACACTTTAAAGAGGAAATAATGTGGTTTAGCAAGACGATCTTGCCAGGAAACTTTAGTTGCAAAAAATTGATGAGAAAAATAGACCTCACTATGAGCTAAAGATGAGCTTTTAGGACAAAACTCATATCGACTGTTGGAAAGCGGCAATTCATTTAATTGTTCTTGATGACTTGGTGGAAAGAACATAGTTTGGGAAAGCATGATAAAAACATAGTGCTTAGTTGGCATCGCTATATTGATTTTCATAGCTATACAATACTATATGTTAATGTGTGCTAGAAATTTAAGGTTTGAATGACGAAATGGAAGAGATGGGGTAGCAGATGATACAAGTGTTATGAGGGATGTTGCTTTTGCAATACACATCTTCATGACTAGGAAAAGTATAGTATGAGATACTTCGATGCTTGGCATTGGTGGATGGGACTAGCTTTAGTGCGAAATATCAGTTCGTTTATCAATATTTTGTATATGAGCTTTGTAAGAGCTGCTAAATTTATTTGAAAGGCATTGCTTCCTCTACTAAGCCCATTTTCCAGAAGACTTGAAATAAGTGTTGATGAAATTGTCCTATTTTGGCTGGAGAAGGAATACAAAGGCCAAGGCTGTTACGAATGGAGGCGACCTATCGAGATGTGGGAGATGGAATTATAGAAAGAATTTGCAAAGAGAAACATGGTTATTCTAGTAGAGAGCGCTAAGAACTTCCAGAAGAGGCTGAGGTATCGTATAATACCCTTCTTCTTATAACGGCTAGAAGTTCAGTAGGAATGATAGTTTAACAATATAGTTGGGGTATGAAAAGGATTAAGTTTTTAAACCCTTTTGTAATCAACCACAAGCATATGCCCTTATCGTCGAAGGACTTGGGGATTCGAATCCAAGGGGAAGTTTGTATAACAAACTAAGGTATGCAAAAGTCTCTATCTAATCTAATCTAAGTAATTTAAGGATTTATGGGGTTTCAATTCTAACAAACCTAAGTAATTCGAACAAAAGAACCAAGAAGTCAAAAGTTTAAAAAAAAAAAGGTTTAAACTAAAAAAGAAACTAAGCAAGAACTAGGCATTAGAACTAACAAGCAAAACATTAAACAATTGCAGAGATGTTTGGGTTACTCCGAATTCAAGAACTAAACAAGACAAAGCATCATTAATCAAAATTAAAGCGTTCTTAAAAAAGATAATTAAAGACAAGACTTATGGGTTTAGGGTTTTGATCGGGTGAATCGCCTAATTAATCCAACCATGGCTCTATCAATCCACTATGCTAATCCTTTTAAGTCTTAGAGATATATTAGTAAACTAGACACTATAACATGAATCCTAAATACACAATTAGTAATTAACAAAGATTGTCTTCGTAATCAACGAGACTAATTGCATTAATGTTCAAGTCTAAACTAACCACATTCACCCCTAATGCATCAACTCCCATGGCTAGGTAACTAAGCGCTCTCTAAGTTCTTTCGCGATATTTCATCAAACACTTCCGGGCATGAAACTTCCTATGATCTAGTTTTTAGCTTGTTTCAGGCTAATCTAGCACTAAAATCACCTAGAGAGTGAGGATCTATCAACTTTAAGCCTACACCATCTTGAATCAACTTCTAATCACCCTAATCTACTAAACCAAAGGCCCTAAATGAGACTACTTCACTAATCAATTGTGATAACACCCAAAGATCTAAAGGAGGAGATAATGTGTTTAATCATCATGAAACTTCAAAGATTAGAGAAACTTAATTAAGAAGAAAATGAAACCAAATGCATTTAAAACTCAAAAAATCATACAAGTGCTAAATGTGGCTAAAGAGGTTTAAAACAAGCATAAGATCCTAAACAAATTAGGTAAAAAAGTATTTATAGTGAGTAGGGGCGAACCGGATCTACCCAAAACAAACCGGTTCTTGACCCGGTTAAACTTGGTCTTCTGAGAGCTACATCGGGTAGCAGGGAACCGATGCAGTAAACCGATGGGATTCTATCGGGTATCATGATGCCGATGCAGTTAACCGATATGACTCTATCGAGCTGTAGTATGCTGATGCAGCTACTCGATACAAATCCGGATAAGTTCCAAAATTCTGCATCGGCAGAAGACCGATATGCGTGTTGAGTCCCAAAATGTGATCCGTTCTTCATCTTTGTGTCGGTCTTGCGGTTCTAAGTCTCCTCAAGCGTGTAGTTCTTGATCTCCTTCTTCTCAAATCCTTCCTTAAAGCACCCCAGTCCATGAAACCTATCAAAAGAGATCAAATGCAAATGCTAATGCATGGAAACAAACCTAAACTTCTAATATTAAAAAGAAAAAGACCAAATGACACTTAACCTATGTAAATGTGTTAGATTTACCTAAGAAATGAGACAAAACTAAAAAAACGATACCAAACACTACGCAAAACTCACACATATCAGGTTATCTTTTTATATTTTTGTTCATCATCATAGCTAGGCTTAGAGTGTTGTTTCTGGGTTTTTGTTTCTGATGTGAACTTAATAGTAAGGTTGAAGCTTTGTTAATTAGAAAAAACTTGGATTTGTTTTAAACTTGGATTTTGTCACTTGAAACAAAGTGAGTCCTTTGGAAAACTTTATAGTGTGATTTGTTTGATAAACATTATGTTTTTTCACAAAGGATGTTCTCAGATCTATTGGACTCACTTTGTTTCACTGCTGATAGGAGAAGTCTGCGCTATGTATTTTTGTGAAAAAAGAAGCTGGGAAGGGTATTTTAAGACATTTTGAAAAAAGGGAAGAGAAGTCTAGTTTTGGAATTGACTTCAAATAAGGGTCTAGTTTAGCAATAAGCCCTTATAATAAACCAAATTTTAATTATACGCAATTCATCTCATTGGATAAGACTTGAACAAATATATATCAAAAACAAAATGTTCATCATATCAAATCTGAATTTTAGTTAGTATAAAATAAAATAATTTTTAAAATTAATAAAACATAATTAGTAAAAACAATGAGATATTTAGAAAACAAAGTTTAGAAACATCATAATTATAAAAATATAAAACAAAGAAAACCTCTTTATAAATTAATTGTTACTAATTTATTGATAAATTAATTGTTAGTAATTTATCAGACTTCGCCTGTGAAATCTCTAATGATAATTTCAGTAAAAATACAATTTTAGTTTATTTGTAATTAGTTTTTTTTTCTTGTCCTAACATGTGTGTTACATATGGCTTTTGATGTTTTAGAAATTTGAACTATTTTAATCGCATAATTAATTTTATATATTTTTTCTTAACTTATTAGGTGTTTAGGTTATAAACTTTAGACTTTACAGAGGATGTATGTGCGTACGCTTCTTTTGAGAAGTCTCTTGCACTATCTTTTAAAAAAATAGATTTGTATCATATATAATTTGCATTTTCGATATTTTAATTTTTTTTACATGTGTATTAGTTATTGTTGTTGTTTATGTATGAATTTCACATCTCAATGTCCTATATTCTATCTTAAATCGATTTTATGAAATTTCTGATAATTATTTTTCAACAGACATCACCTATGAAGTCTACTGTCAAACAAATAGTTTGCATTTGTGTTGTTTCAAATGTTTTTTAGAAAATGTTTCAAATACCTGCTGTCTATGGAGAATGGGTGATGAGAGACTGTAAGTGGCATTTTGAGATGGATAATCCCAAAGGAGGAAGAATGTTATTCTTGAGTGATTCTTGTACACACCGTGAAATATTTATTTATCATTTTTATTAAAATTTCACATTTAATTACGGTTTTAGACTTCAATGCAATTTCTTTAAAAACAGATTATCCAAATATGAACTTTATAAATTAAAATTTCAGAAACTTTCGTAAAATTAAAGAATGTAAGTTTGATTATGTTCTACAAAACCATTAACAGTCGCAGACTTCCCTAGCGAAGTCTATTATTTTTTCAAATTTTCGCAAAATTTTTCAAACTTTTGTATTTATTTGAATTTTAGACTTCTACAAAGAAGTATACGATAACAAAATCTTACAGACTTCACACACAAAGTCTACCGTGAGACTTCACCCGAGACTCGAGAAGTCTGTAAGCCCTAAACTCTAAAATTCGAATGTTTTCACTTTTTGTTAACAAATACTAACATTTGACATCAAAATAGTATAATATATTCAAAATCTAAAAACTATATGAAGGATCGCCATTGAAATTATATGCAACCTCTAACTTATATACCTCACATGGTTTACATCAAATGGCTTAGTTTTATGAAATTTTATTTTTAAACCTATTCGATTTTATTTAAAATAATTTATCTTTTAAAAATTTTGATCGAAAATTTTTTTATCATTTTTTTATTAAATTTCATATTTAATTATGGTTCCAGACTTCTTGGTCGAAGTCTAAACCGTAATTAAACCTTAGATTTAAATTAAAAAAATAATAAAAAATAATTTCAATGGAATTTCTTCTAAAGAAAATAAGATTAAAGAATGTAAGGTTGCTAGAAGTCTCCTGGAGAAGTCTCTAATTGGGTGTTCTGTATGATACGAAGTCTCTAGCTTAAGTCTACTCGTGAAGTCTACTTTTAAATTCTTCTTTTCAAACTTTTACTTATATAGGTATGACCAGTTCTTTTTGTATTTTTGCAGTTTTTGAACTTTGTATTTGATTTACAAAATCAAGGTTCCAATAATAATTAACATAATAAGATAAATTAAAGATAATTAACATAATAAGAAATAAAAGATTCCAAAATATAATTAACATAATAAGAGAAATTAAAGATAATTAACATAAAACTAAAGAAATAAAGTTCCAATTTATTTCAAAAGAAATTAAAAATAAATAAATTAAAGGTTCATAAAAATTCAAAGGATCGGGTGCTCTTTGATCCTCCGGCACGAAAAAATTGTGTTTTGTTGTCTAAGAGGAAGATGAAGATGAAACTCACACTTACTAACCCAGACATTGAGATGTCAACGCAAAATTTTGTCAATCTGGTGAAGAAGGAGTACGATAATGCACGAAAAAATTGTGTTTTGTTATCTAAGAGGACGCGGGTTGATTGGAACTCGGGTGGAAAGATTATCTCGAGTCAAATGGTGAAAAGATGAAACGGTCCACCCGAGTTATGTAGACGTGAGCAATGCCTTTTATCTTTTCACCATTTGACTCAAGATAAAACTTTCCACCCAAGTTCCAATCAACCCTCATCCTCTTAGACAACAAAACACAATCTTTTCGTGCATTATCGTACTCCTTCTTCACCAGGTTGACAAAATTTTGCATTGACATCTCAGGGTTTGGGTTAGTAAGTGTGAGTTTCATCTTCATCTTCATCTTCATCTTCATCTTCATCTTCATCTTCATCTTCATCTTCATCTTCATCTTCATCGTCATCTAGAATCAATGCTCTCTTCACCAATATTTAAGGAACTTCCCTTATGATGTCTCCAAAACTCTAGTAACTATAAATCCGAGATCAGAAAAGGGACAGATGAAGAGACTAAACTGAAATAGAATTGGTAGATGAATAAAGATTGAAGATGTGAATAGACGGTTGCGATTCCCAGATCTGCGAATCAAATAAAAGATAGGATTAGAGTTTTCCAGCGAGATATGAGAAAGAGGAGAAAGAATATTGATAACTTACGGCGAAAGAGGAGGAAGAGTGTCGGCGTTTAGAGATTTCCGGCGACGTTTGGTGATTCGGAGGAGAAAGAGAGCGATGGAGATTTTTTAATTTTTTAACCCAGATTAACTATTGCAATTTCAGTTTTATCTTGTTTAGTAAATGTAAATTTTTTTTTTATTTTTTATTTCCCCCAAAATTTTTAACCTAATAGTCTTTTTAGTTTCCGAAATTTTTCGCAAAAAATTTCAAAATTTTGGATTTATTTGAATTTCAGACTTCTACAAAGAAGTCTACGATAACAAAATCTTACAGACTTCACATGCGAAGTCTACCGTGAGACTTCGCCCAAGACTCGAGAAGTCTGTAAGCCTTAAACTCTAAAATCAGAATGTTTTTTTCACTTTTTGTTAATAAATACTAACATTTGACATCAAAATAGTATAATATATTCAAAATCTAAGAACTATACGAATGATCGCTATTTAATATCAAAAACATATCAAACTAAGTCTAGGCCTAAAGATATATGCATGGATTCTTACTCATTGGCAACCTCTAACCTATATGCGCTTACATGGTTTAGATCAAATGGCTTAGTTTTATGAAATTTTATTTTTAAACCTATTCGATTTGATTTAAAATAATTTATTTTTCAAAAATTTTGATCGAAATATTTTTTTATCATTTTTTTATTAAAATTTCACATTTAATTACAGTTCCAGACTTCATGGTCGAAGTCTGCGACTGTTTATGGTATTTCAGAACATAATCAACCTTACATGCTTAAAATTTATGAAAGTTTCGGAAATTTTAATTTATAAAGTTCATATTTTAGATAATCTTATTTTCTTTAGAAGAAATTGCATTGAAAATATTTTTTATTATTTTCCAATTTAAATCTAAAGTTTAATTACGGTTCAGACTTCATGGATGTCATGAACGAAGTCTATTGTGAGACTTCGTTTAAGAAGTCTACGCCGCGCGGAGGTTAGAACTGTAATTGCGGTTTCTGTTTTTTTTTTGCAAATATGGGGGTTAATGTAATTTCCATACCCCAAAGGTCTAGTTTTGCATTTGTTTCAATTTGGGGTCTAGTTTTGCATTCAAACTCAATTTTAGGTCTAGTTTTAGCAATTCCCTCCTATTATAATGGAATAGATAGTTAACTTGTTTTACGAAAAGGAATGTGTAAGGTTGAAATCTAGTTTTTTTTAAAGAAAATAATCAGATAAAATTTTAAATAGTGTGTGGATTACTATATATAATTAAAATTATCTTCAATAAAATTTTATATTTATTTTTCATACCCGTGTATTTGTGCGAGATTAAAGCAAAAGTCCAAAAATGTTCTCGTTCATTTTTTATAACTGTTGATTAACCATCTGCCATTAATGTATCCATTTAATAAAAAACATCTGCCTTGTGATCTTTTGTTCATGGCATATGAGTAAACTTTGAGACGATCACCAAAAAGACTCTTTATACCTTTGGATTAAAAGACTTAAGTCTAATGACACTAATAAGATTATAGTACTATGGAGTATGGACCAGCTAAATTTATTGCTTTACATTGAGAGTTCATTAATAAGTTGAACATCGGTGTGACTAGAGAAGAAGAAATTGATAGTAAAATCCAACTAAATAATTATTTTTTTGAACGAAATGTAATAAGACAAGTGGCCACAAGTGATAAAATGGCCTCTGAATAATTTTCCTTGTAAGAATTTGTGGCCACTCATTATGGTCGTCGGATAAGAGTCCACTCATCGATCTACTCGATCTATTAGCAGAGTTCTAGCTAAAAACATAAGAACTCATTGCTTTGTTCTTCTAAATATTGATTTGACGAAAAAGAGATTTTGAGAAAAGGTGAGTCATGTTGATTTTATTACGTTTCTTTCTTTACTTTTATGTGGATACAGGTTCTCGGATCTTAGTTTGCATAATATATATTTAAATGTAATAGTAATGTAATGTCTATGTAAATCGTATAGATTATAATTTTCCACCCTAATGGTATATTTTCTTGTGAAGACCATTATCTGAATTATGAACTCATGGATCCTCAAGACGATAAACATTTTGGTGAAAACCAGTTTGCATCTGTCTCTTAGAAACACAAAGGTTATAGATAATAATACATATAATATTAGATTATAGATAGTACAAAGAGGGAAGATTTGTGGATGAAGCAAAAAAAAAAATCTTTTAGGAGAAATGAGTGATATACAACAACAAAAAAAATAAACAGATTTCTACTTGCGTTGGTAGAATCTATGAACTCTATCTGTTTTTCACTATTCAACTAATAAACAATAACATGTTTATAGTCGTGTATGCATTATTATATATAATTGTGTGGATTACTATATATAATTAAAATTATCTTCAATAAAATTTTATATTTATTTTTCATACCCGCGTATTTATGCGAGATTAAAGCAAAAGTCCAAAAATGTTCTCNTACCTTAGCACTAGCCACTAGGAGTCTAGGAGGAGTTCAACTGTTCGTTTGTTCAAGCTAGATGTCAGCAGCAAACCAAAAAAATAGAAAGATAAAACATCAATCGATCAATATTCTAACTTTTAGGGTTTTACAGTTTTGCTTAATTATATTAATAACATTTCATTAACATTTTACTAATATAAATACTTAAAGCCCACAAAATATGATAGTAATGAAAGCCCAATTAAAAATAAATTTATAATATAATCTATAATACTTTAATCTAACATAAAAAAAGGCTTAACAAAAAAAATGTTAAAAATATGTCCCATTATTTTTGATGCCCTAAGCCTTGGCTTCCGTGGACTGTGTCCTGGGCCAGGCCCGGATGCACTTATAATGAGCCTGCTTTTGTAAAACTTTAGTGCTACAATTTAGTAGCAGCATTGGTGCTAAAAACTTATGTTACAACGGCCATTGTGTCGCCAAGTAATTGTTGTTGGCGCTGATAGTTAACAATCTCTGGCTCTGCTCTCTCTCTCGATAAACTCATGCTTTCTTGTTTCTCTCCATTTTTTATATAAAGAAAAGTGATTTCTATCTTTTATTTTAATGTTTTTATTACCAAATAAATTGAATTATAAAATGGGGAAGTTGCTGGGTGCCTTAAAGACTTTGTCGCCAAATGTTGTCCGTAGGTGTTGACTCTTATAATGGATCTTAAGCACTAAAACAACACATCTCCTCCTTTAGTTATACAGATCAGTTGAGCGACAAGCGATTTCCAGAGGTGATTATTTGTTGATTTTATTACTTATCTTTCTCTTAGTTTCTTGTGGAGTAAGGTGCTTTGATCTTTTGTATTTTGCATTTTTAAGATCTACGGACTAAGAGTCCACATAAACCACATTTAAGTCGGGGGAAATCTTTGTGTTGCATTTTACTTTGGAGCTGCCAAGAATGATCGACGTAAGGTTCCTTCTTGGCTCAGTATTATCCGTGTCGCGTAGCAAATGTGTTAAATCTCCAAGTCATTATTGTTGGTGCTAAAAACTCATGTTACAGTGACCATTATGCTAGCTGCATTGTGTCACCAACTGATTGTTAACAATCTCTGGTGCTGCTCTCTCTCGAACTCATGCTTTCTTGTTCATGGGAATCTTTCTATGAAGTGGGGACACCTGTCTAGTAGGAAGTTGCTGGGTGCGCTGGATAGTGTTACCTTTAAGACTTTCTGGCCAAATGTTGTCGGTAGGTGTTGACGCTTATAATGGATCCTAAGCACTAAAACAACACATCGCCTCCTTTAGTTATACAGATCAGTTGAGCGACAAGCGATTTCCAGAGGTGATTATTATTGATTTTATTTATTACTTGTCATTCTTTTGGTTTCCTGTGGAAGAAGATTTTTTGATCTTTTGTGTTTTGCATTTTTAAGATCTACGGATTAAGATTGCACATGATAGTATATTAATTCTGTAAATCTTTCAAAAAAATACTATCCGAATTCTGAACTCATGGACCTAAGTTTACTAGAAAATTTTCTTATACTGATAATTGACTAGTACATCCATGGTTAAGCAGGAAACTTATGGCTGAGACACTTTTGTCGTTTGGAGTTCAGAAGCTATGGGACCTTCTTGCGAGAGAATCTGAGCTTCTTCAGGGATTTGATACGCAATTCGACGTACTCAAAATGGATCTAAACTTGCTTAGGTCCTTTTTGGAAGATGCAGATGCCAAGAAACATACAAACAAGATGGTAAAAACCTGTGTGGAAGAGATCAAGGAAATCGTATTTGACACGGAGGATCTAATCGAAACCTTTATTGTAAAGAAAGCACTTGGAAAAACATGTATCACGAAGCGCATGAGAAGACTTTCTTACGGTATAGTGGACCGCAGGAAAATTGTTTCAGATATGGGAGGCATAAGTGAGAGAATCTCCAAGGTGATCTCCAATATGCAGAGTTTTGGAGTGCAACAGATGACTGTCGATGGAGGCGAGTATTCACATCCTCTACAAGAAAGACAAAGGGAGATGCTAAAAACGTTTCCTAGCAATAATGAGAACGAGCTTGTGGGGTTGGAGGACAATGTTAAGAAATTGGTTGGCTGTTTGGTTGAGGAAGATGGCATTCAAGTGGTTTCTATAACAGGGATGGGCGGTATTGGTAAAACTACCCTGGCTCGACAAGTTTTTAATCACGAGATGGTAAAAAAACATTTTGATGGTGTTGCGTGGGTGTGTATTTCACAACACTTTAAAAGGAAATATGTGTGGCACACGATCTTGCAGAAGCTTAGTGCAAAAAATGATGAGAAAATAGACTCAACTATGAATGAAGATGAGCTTTAGGACAAACTCTATCGACTGTTGGAAAGCGGCAATCCAATGATTGTTCTTGATGACTTGTGGAAAGAAGAAGATTGGGACATGATAAAACCTGTGTTTCCATCAAAAAAAGGTAACAACTTGTTTATTCTACATCTTATCCTTAACATATATTTCCTTCTGACTAAGATCTATTGCAGGATGGAAGGTACTACTTACTTCTCGCAATGAGAACGTTGCATTACATGCAGATCCAAGATGCTTCACCTTTAAACCAAATTATCTAACTACTGAAGAGACTTGGACATTATTTCAAAAGATATCGTTTCCTAGAGAAAACACTACCGGTAAGCTTTCAGAGAAGATAATTTTTTACGTTAATCAAAATATGAAAATTTTCTTTTATGTTTAGTGGCATCGTATATTGATTTCAAAGCCCAAATACTATATGTTTATGTTGTGCAGAATTTAATGTTGATGACGAAATGGAAGAGATGGGTAAGCAGATGATCAAATGTTGTGGAGGTCTACCACTTGCTATAAAAGTGTTAGGAGGGTTGTTAGCTTCGCAATACACATCGCGTGACTGGAAAAGGATATCTAAGAATATTAAATCTCGCATTGTTGGAGGGACTAGCTTCAGTGATAGAAATATCAGTTCGGTTTATCATATTTTGTATATGAGCTTTGAAGAGCTGCCTATTTATTTGAAGCATTGCTTCCTCTACTTAGCCCATTTTCCAGAAGACTATGAAATAGATGTGGATAAATTGTCCTATTTATGGGCTGGAGAAGGAATACCAAGGCCGAGGTGTTACGATGGAGCGACCAATCGAGATGTCGGAGATGGATACATAGAAGAATTGGTAAAGAGAAACATGGTTATTTCTAGTAGAGACGCTGGAACTTCAAGATTTCATTTTTTTCACCTACATGATATGATGAGAGAAGTTTGTCTGCTTAAAGCTGAAGAAGAAAATTTCTTACAAATTGTTCACGGCACATCAGTTGCAAGTTCTAAATCTCGTAGACTTGTTGTACACAGGCTTGACGAAACATTGAATGTGGAGGGGGAAATGAAATAATCCAAGCCTTAGATCTCTCTTGTTCTTGGATCCAAATTGGAATGCATCATGTTTTTGCTTTACAAGGCTACAAATGATGAGGGTTTTATATCTCTCTTATGCCGAGTTTAAAGGAGGGAAGTTACCTTCCAGCATTGGAAAGCTCATCCACTTAAGATACTTGAGCTTAGAAGAGGCTGAGGTATCGTATATACCTTCTTCTCTAGGAAACCTTATGTTGCTGATATATCTAAATTTAGACATAAGATTAGGCGATAAATCTATATTCGTGCCCAATGTGTTGATGGGGATGCGAAACCTCAGCTACCTTGCATTACCATTCGATATGCATAAAAAGGCAAAGTTGGAATTGAGTAATCAAGTAAAACTGGAGACTTTGGATAATTTCTCAACAATGAATAGCAACTTGGAGGACCTTCGTGGTATGGTCAGGCTGAGGAAACTCACCATCAGATTAACTGAGGAGATAAGTATGGAAACTCTATCTGCATCAATAGGTGGACTGAGAGACCTGGAACTTCTTTCTATGATAAATCTATATGAATCAACAGGTTCTAAGAGGATGCTAGAAGAGAGACTTGTATTGGATTTCATTCATCTCAAATCGCTGATATTGTTGGGTATATATATGCCAAGGCTTCCTAGAGAACAACACTTCCCTTCTCACCTTATCAGCTTAGACATGGCGGACTCTTTTTTGGAGGAGAATCCAATGCCTTTTCTAGAGAAGCTGCTTCACTTGGAAGAGGTTAGATTACATCGTAACTCTTTTTGTGGGAGCAGAATGGAATGCTCGGGCGGTGGGTTCCCTCGATTGCAGAAGCTATACTTAGAAGGATTATATGAGTTGGAAGAGTGGATAGTAGAAGAAGGGTCCATGCCACTTCTTCATTCTCTGGAAATTTGGGATTGTCCAAAGTTAAAAGAGCTTCCTGATGGGCTGAGATTCATCACTTCATTAAAAAAACTGTTTATCCACACAGCTGAAAGGGAATTTCAGGAGAAATTGTCCAAGGAAGGAAAAGATTACTACAAAGTCCAACACATTCCTCTTGTTGATATTATAATCTTTCAAGGTCCCCGTGCTGCCATTACTCTAACGAGATACATGTTATTCAGATAAACTTAATTTTGGGCAATTTGATTCATTGGTATTTTTGTAAACTTGATAATGAACATGGCTTATGTGCTAGCATGTTGCTTTTCATGAGGAGAGTCATTGACGCGGTGAAGGTGTTCCATGAAATGTCTAACTAAGACTTGATCTCTTGCACAAATTCTGGTATGAAAAACTTATATCTATTACCTTTGCTGATTCTGGAGTTTACAGTCATTGTTATTAATTTTGTTGATGAACTCACAAGTTCTGTCTTATTTTTCTCTTTGTTTTGATCTGAACTTGTTTACAAGAGCTTTTTTTTATGTCTCTCACTAGAGTTTTCGATTTCATGGTTTATGTTTGTTGTTAGTGACGTTGATCTTGATCTAGGTAGGCTTAAAATGTAGTTTGCTATGTTTGCAAAATTAACTTTCATGTATCAAGAAGCTTGAACTTAAATTTAGTGTTTTCGATTCATTTAGATAATCTAACTGTCTCCTTTGATTGAACCTAGGTGAGCGTTGTTGTTTGTGTTGTCTATTACATATATGACAGATTGTTTTGCTATAAATGTGAAATGGCAAGAAGTATGGTGTTATGAATGAAAATGACTTTGGCTATATTTGCTTGTATAGTGGCTTATAGTTTGATGATCATTTGCAGGTTACTTGCAAAACCTTCTACTCTAGTCCGATGTATCATCTACAAGGCTATCTCTTTTTTAGTGATCTCTAGTCCGTAGTATCATTATCTACAATTTAATCTTATAATTTTTCTATTGATCTATATTTACACAATTTGCATTTTTTTCATCAAAACCCCATAGAATATTGTACACTTAATCTAAAACTTTAATTAAAATATTAATCGCAGCGACTATCTAATGAACAACCTAGCGACCAATTGCAGAGACAGACAAACAAACGGTACATCAAGCAGTCGCAACGACTGACAAACAAACAACATAACAAGTCGTTGGTTACTGATATTAGAAATGTATGTAGAACTCCCAGACATAATCTTATCATAGATCTTTGTCTCCTATAAATCTTTATATATCCATTTATTCATCTTCTATAAATTATTTATAAAGTTTATATGTAAAATTTCAAAATTTAAAGCGGTGGTGGGTAAAACGTTGAACTAAGGAAGAATTTTAAACTAATTAAAAAAACATTAAAAAATGACAACCCCATTATTCCATTGATGTGGTTCCAGTTTAGAAAAGCTATAGTACTAAGTTAATAAATAATATTCCGACATTCAATAATAGTCACAGAGTAAAGTGTGACGATGAAGGTATTAAAGGTAGAAGTGAGGAGATGCGTCTTGGGATTGCTTCGACTTTACGTAATGCTAAAGATGTAAAGGTGTGATAAACGACCTATACGGGCCGGTCCACTTGACCCGTTAACCTCACAGGGAGGATCTCGAGATATATTTGGGTAATTCGGCACGAAGTAGATATTCTAAAATTTAATGATATATTTAATCTCCTCGTTCTATCCGGATAATTATTTTTTCGATATGTATCTACTGCATAATTATTTTTTCGATATGTATCTACTTTCACCTACATGATATGATGAGAGAAGTTTGTCTGCATAAAGCTGAAGAAGAAAATTTCCTACAAATTGTTCACGGCACATCAGTTGCAAGTTCTAAATCTCGTAGACTTGCTGTACATAGGCTTGACGAAACATTTAATGTGGAGGGGGAAATGAATAATCCAAGCCTTAGATCTCTCTTGTTTTTGGATCCATATTGGAATGCATCGTCTTTATGCTTTACAAGGCTACAGATGATGAGGGTTTTATATCTCACTCATGCCGAGTTTAAAGGAGGGAAGTTACCTTCCAGCATTGGAAAGCTCATCCACTTAAGATACTTGAGCTTAGAAGAAGCTGAGGTATCGTATATACCTTCTTCTCTAGGAGACCTTATGTCGCTGATATATCTAAATTTAGATGTAAGATTAGGCGATAAATCTATATACGTGCCCAATGTGTTGATGGGCATGCAAAACCTCAGCTACCTTGCATTACCATTCGATATGCATAAAAAGACAAAGTTGGAATTGAGTAATCTAGTAAAATTGGAGACTTTGGAAAATTTCTCAACAATGACTAGCAACTTGGAGGATCTTCGTGGAAATGGTCAGGCTGAGGAATTTCACCATCAGTGTAACTGAGGAGATAAGTATGGAAACTCTATCTGGATCAATAGGTGGACTGAGAGACCTGGAAATTCTTTCTATGATAAATCTATATGAATCAATAGGGTCTAAGAGGATGCTAGAAGAGAGACTTGTATTGGATTTCATTCATCTCAAATTTGCTGATATTGGGTACTTATATGCCAAGGCTTCCTAGAGAACAACACTTCCCTTCTCAACTTACCAGCTTTAACCTGGAGGACTCTTTTTTGGAGGAGGATC
This sequence comes from Crucihimalaya himalaica, assembly GCA_004349715.1. Classification (NCBI taxonomy): domain Eukaryota; kingdom Viridiplantae; phylum Streptophyta; class Magnoliopsida; order Brassicales; family Brassicaceae; genus Crucihimalaya; species Crucihimalaya himalaica. The sequence goes on from SMJT01000087.1 coordinate 66,352, forward strand.
CAATGCCTTTTCTAGAGAAGCTGCTTCACTTAGAAGAGGTGAGATTATATTGTAACTCTTTTTGTGGGAGAAGAATGGTATGCTCAGGCGGTGGGTTCCCTCGGTTGCAGAAGCTATACTTAAAAGTATTATATGAGTTGGAAGAGCGGATAGTAGAAGAAGGCTCCATGCCATAATGGGTCAAAATGGTTTATGGGTTTAATAGATTGTGTTGAAATGAGTTTGGTTGAAATGGTTTATTGAGTTAACCAAAACCAATCCAATACAAGATAATCGCTCGTAGCTGCAAGTCTAGAGAAGAAATTGATCCCATCGAAGGCGGGAGAATCAGATTCCTCGACTCTAATCTCACCCGGAGATTCCTCGACTCTTCGATTCTTCTGTCGATTTTGTCGATTTGCTGCGAATGTCGATTTTTGTCGATTTTGTCAATTTTGTCGATTTTGTCGATTTGCATGTGTCCATTTATTAATTGAGTTGGATCAACTCATAAACCATTTAGGTTTCAACTCATTGGGTTATGGGTTGGTTTGAGTTGGTTTACCTATTTTGACACCCCTACAACACATAAACACATGTTGGTTAAACACACGTGAATGGACTTTAAACACACGTTATGACTCGTGTCCATAACTTGGATTAGGTGAATAGACTTATGAGACACATGCAACACACGTTTAGTAACTTCTCTAAGTGGCTTTAAATTCAATAACAAAATACATCAACACAAATAACTAATTCAATGAAAAATACGTCACCACAAAGCCATACATATAACAATATATAACTTGAGTTATTTGGGTTGATAAAAATTCAATAAGTCCATTAATAAATTATAACAAACGTAAGACATTTAAATTCAATAAATATAAATTAAAGAACCGACACAACCAGAAAATAAAAATAATTGTCTGGTCAAAACTCACAAACAGAGGATGAAAAAAGTTGTTTAACCATCGCCATGCATTTTTAAGGAACGTAGTGGAAAGAATATTTGGTATTTTTAAATCTTGATTTCTAATATTTAAGTATGCACCTCTTTTTACTTATGAGACTCAAGCAGAGATTGTACTTGCATGTGTTGGTTTACATAATTTTCTTTGAAAATTTTGTCGAACGGATAATTTCTCGAAGAAAACAAAAGTGCATAAGAAGTTATTTAAGAAATTAATGACAATACTAATGAAGTTCTTACAAACCAAGACCAACAGACAGAACATGCCAATCAGTGGAGAGAAACTATAACATTAAATATGTGAAAAAATTCGATTAAGAGGTCAAATATGTGAAAGAATTTTTTTTATTGTGTATGTTATATTTTTAAATGTTTGTTTTTGACAAATCCATGTTATTTGACTTTCAAATCCACTTTCAAAATCCATGTTATTTTGAAAATTTTTTTGTTTGATTTTAAAATCAATGAAAATCTGAGTGGATTTCCGAATTCATTAAAATATTTAAAAGAATAAACCTCCCATAGTGTTTTCATCTCCATTTAAGAAAGTTATGTTCTTGAGCAGTGGCTTGTATCCTTAAGTAGCTTTAAATAAAACAAAAGATGTATCTTTCAGTGATCGCATTAATTAAAACGATAGAGGTGAAAGTTCAGTAGGATGATAGTTTAACAATAGAGTTGGGGTATGATAAGGATTAAGTTTTAAACCCTTTCGTAATCAACCACAAGCATATGCCTTGTCGTCGAAGGACTTGGGGATCGAATCCAAGGGGAGTTTGTATTAACAAACAAGGAATGCAAGTCTCTATCTAATCTAATCTAATCTAATCTAAGTAATTAACGATTTGGGGTTTCAATTCTAACAACCTAAGTATTTCAAACAAAAGAACCAAGAAGCAAAGTTAAAAAAGTTTAAACTAAACAAGAACCTAAGCAAGACTAGGCATTAGAACTACCAAGGCAAAACATAAACAATGCAAGAGACTACTCAAATTCAAGACTAAACAAGACAAGCAATCATTAATCGAAATTAAACGGTTCTTAAAAAGATAATTAAAGACAAGACTTTGGGTTTAGGTTCGATTCGGGTGATCGCTAATTAATCCAACATGCTCTATCAATCACAATATGCTAATCCTTTAGTCTTAGGTTACTAATGTAAACTAGACCACTTCCATGATCCTAATCCTACATAATCAAGTAATTAACAAAGATTGTCATCTGTAATCACAAGACTAATATGCATTAATTCCAAGTCTAACTAACCACTTAACACCCTAATCATCAACTCTCATTGGCTAGTGATACGGGATATTTTTCGTTTTCAATTTCCCAAGTGTACTCATGTCATTGTAGTACTTGAGATGTCAATCCATAAGGGGTTAAGATTGAAGCACCAAGAATGCAAGAAACTTCTTAATCTAGAGCAAAACATATTTTTGGTTTTTAACAAAAACGAAATACAAAGCTAAACTAGAAACTAAATGTAAGAAAGAAGACAAGACAAAAGAAAACAAGACAAGAAAGAAAATAAAACACAAGACATTAGACATAATACACAAAACAAAGGTGTTGGATCATGAGCTAAGTTATTAATGAGATGATTAACAATCAAACAATGAATCAATTGGAAGCATTAAACACTATCCTAGAACATGGAACACACATAAATAGATTAATCCACTCCCGTGGTATCAATCCCTACATCAATCATCGAAATGACAAGAACTCCCGTTCGCAATTCAATAATCAATGAGCATTTATCACAAGTCCAATTAGTTCACTAATCACCCTACTCATCAACTCCTGTTGGATAGGATGTGAGAAGCTCACAAAAGATTCGGTTCAAGCAATTCATCTAACTCCTTCCGGGTGTGAAATGCCTAAGCTCAAGAATTGAATGAACAAACCTAGTCAAGTACTAACACCGCTTACTCGAATCTATCCCTAATGCATGGGATGAGACCAAAAATCTATCTAATCTAAGGTGTAGATCTAATTCGGTTTGTCATGCCAAACTAGAACTACCTAATCTAGGTGTAGTACAAAACTTTGGTTTATCATGTCAAGTCTAGCATTAAGAATCAACCTAAGTGAAGGATTTCTCCAAGATCATCCTAAATCTTCATTATCTAACCATCAAGACAAATGACCAATGATNCCTCCTTTAGTTATACAGATCAGTTGAGCGACAAGCGATTTCCAGAGGTGATTATTATTGATTTTATTTATTACTTGTCTTTCTTTTGGTTTCCTGTGGAAGAAGATGTTTTGATCTTTTGTGTTTTGCATTTTTAAGATCTACGGATTAAGATTGCACATGATAGTATATTAATTCTGTAAATCTTTCAAAAAAATACTATCCGAATTCTGAACTCATGGACCTAAGTTTACTAGAAAATTTTCTTATACTGATAATTGACTAGTACATCCATGGTTAAGCAGGAAACTTATGGCTGAGACACTTTTGTCGTTTGGAGTTCAGAAGCTATGGGACCTTCTTGCGAGAGAATCTGAGCTTCTTCAGGGATTTGATACGCAATTCGACGTACTCAAAAAGGATCTAAACTTGCTTAGGTCCTTTTTGGAAGATGCAGATGCCAAGAAACATACAAACAAGATGGTAAAAACCTGTGTGGAAGAGATCAAGGAAATCGTATTTGACACGGAGGATCTAATCGAAACCTTTATTGTAAAGAAAGCACTTGGAAAAACAAGTATCACGAAGCGCATGAGAAGACTTTCTTACGGTATAGTGGACCGCAGGAAAATTGTTTCAGATATGGGAGGCATAAGTGAGAGAATCTCCAAGGTGATCTCCAATATGCAGAGTTTTGGAGTGCAACAGATGACTGTCGGTGGAGGCGAGTATTCACATCCTCTACAAGAAAGACAAAAATGGTAAAAAAACATTTTGATGGTGTTGCGTGGGTGTGTATTTCACAACACTTTAAAAGGAAATATGTGTGGCACACGATCTTGCAGAAGCTTAGTTCAAAAAATGATGAGAAAATAAACTCAACTATGAATGAAGATGAGCTTCAGGACAAACTCTATCGACTGTTGGAAAGCGGCAATTCATTGATTGTTCTTGATGACTTGTGGAAAGAAGAAGATTGGGACATGATCAAACCTGTGTTTCCATCAAAAAAAGGTAACAACTTGTTTATTCTACATCTTATCCTTAAACTCGACTATACTTGATTAAGAAAAATATAGAACATAACCTAAAAATACACATGTGATATATTTCGTTCTGATTAAAATATATTGCAGGATGGAAGGTACTACTTACTTCTCGCAATGAGGACGTTGCATTACATGCACATCCAAGATGCTTCACCTTTAAACCAAATTATCTAACTACTGAAGAGAGTTGGACATTATTTCAAAAGATATCGTTTCCTAGAGAAAACACTATCGGTAAGCTTTCAGATATGATAATTTTTTACGTTAATCAAAATATGAAAAATTTCTTTTATATTTAGTTGCATCGTATATTGATTTCAAATCAAAAATACTATATGTTTATGTTGTGCAGAATTTCAGGTTGATTACGAAATGGAAGAGATGGGTAAGCAGATGATCAAATGTTGTGGAGGTCTACCACTTGCTATAAAAGTGTTAGGAGGGTTGTTAGCTTCGCAATACACATCGCGTGACTGGAAAAGGATATCTAAGAATATTAGATCTCGCATTGTTGGAGGGACTAGCTTCAGTGATAGAAATATCAGTTCGGTTTATCATATTTTGTATATGAGCTTTGAAGAGCTGCCTATTTATTTGAAGCATTGCTTCCTCTACTTAGCCCATTTTCCAGAAGACTATGAAATAGATGTGAATAAATTGTCCTATTTATGGGCTGGAGAAGGAATACCAAGGCCGAGGTGTTACGATGGAGCGACCAATCGAGATGTCGGAGATGGATACATAGAAGAATTGGTAAAGAGAAACATGGTTATTTCTAGTAGAAACGCTAGAACATCAAGATTTCATATTTTTCACCTACATGATATGATGAGAGAAGTTTGTCTGCTTAAAGCTGAAGAAGAAAATTTCCTACAAATTGTTCACGGCACATCAGTTGCAAGTTCTAAATCTCGCAGACTTGTTGTACACAGGCTTGACGAAACATTGAATGTGGAGGGGGAAATGAATAATCCAAGCCTTAGATCTCTCTTGTTCTTGGATCCAAATTGGAATGTATCATGTTTATGCTTTACAAGGCTACAGATGATGAGGGTTTTATATCTCTATCGTGCCTAGTTTAAAGGAGGGAAGTTACCTTCTAGCATTGGAAAGCTTATCCACTTAAGATACTTGAGCTTAGAAAAGGCTGAGGTATCGAATATACCTTCTTCTCTAGGAAACCTTATGTTGCTTATATATCTAAACTTACGTGTAAGATTAGGCGGTAAATCTATATTCGTTCCCAATGTGTTGATGGGGATGCGAAACCTCAGCTTCCTTGCATTACCATACGTTATGCATAAAAAGACAAAATTGGAATTGAGTAATCAAGTAAAATTGGAGACTTTCGAAAATTTCTCAACAATGACTAGCAACTTGGAGGATCTTCGTGGTATGGTCAGGCTGAGGAATCTCTCCATCGGTTTAACTGAGGAGATAAGTATGGAAACTCTATCTGCATCAATAGGTGGACTGAGAGACCTGGAACTTCTTTCTATGAGCAATCTATATGAATCAATAGGGTTTAAGAGGACGCTAGAAGAGAGAATTGTGTTGGATTTCATTCATCTCAAATGTCTATATTTGGGTATATATATGCCATGGCTTCCTAGAGAACAACACTTCCCTTCTCACCTTACCAGCTTTAACTTGGAGGACTCTTTTTTGGAGGAGGATCCAATGCCTTTTCTAGAGAAGCTGCTTCACTTAGAAGAGGTGAAATTATCTTGTAACTCTTTATGTGGGAGAAGAATGGTATGCTCAGGCGGTGGGTTCCCTCAGTTGCAGAAGCTATTCTTAGCTGGATTATATGAGTTGGAAGAGTGGATAGTAGAAGAAGGCTCCATGCCACTTCTTCATTCTCTGGATATTTGGGATTGTCCAAAGTTAAAAGAGCTTCCTGATGGGCTGAGATTCATCACTTCATTAAAAAAATTGTTTATCCACACAGCTGAAAGGGAATTTCATGAGAAATTGTCCAAGGAAGGATAAGATTACTACAAAGTCCAACACATTCCTCTTGTTGATATTATAATCTTTCAAGGTCCCCGTGTTGCCATTAATCGAACGAGATACATGTTATTCAGATAAACTTAATTTTGGTCAATTCGATTCATTGGTATTTTTGTAAACTTGATAATGAACATGGCTTATGTGCTAGCATGTTGCTTTTCATGAGGAGAGTCTTTGACGCGGTGAAGGTGTTCCATGAAATGTCTAACTAAGACTTGATCTCTTGCACAAATTCTGGTATGAAAAACTTATATCTATTACCTTTGCTGATTCTGGAGTTTACAGTCATTGTTATTAATTTTGTTGATGAACTCACAAGTTCTTTGTCTTATTTTTCTCTTTGTTTTGATCTGAACTTGTTTACAAGAGCTTTTTTTTATGTCTCTCACTAGAGTTTTCGATTTCATGGTTTATGTTTGTTGTTAGTGACGTTGATCTTGATCTAGGTAGGCTTAAAATGTAGTTTGCTATGTTTGCAAAATAAACTTTCATGTATCAAGAAGCTTGAACTTAAATTTAGTGTTTTCGATTCATTTAGATAATCTAACTGTCTCCTTTGATTGAACCTAGGTGAGCGTTGTTGTTTGTGTTGTCTATTACATATATGACAGATTGTTTTGCTATAAATGTGAAATGGCAAGAAGTATGGTGTTATGAATGAAAATGACTTTGGCTATATTTGCTTGTATAGTGGCTTATAGTTTGATGATCATTTGCAGGTTACTTGCAAAACCTTCTCCTCTAGTCCGATGTATCATCTACATGGCTATCTCTTTTTTAGTGATCTCTAGTCCGTAGTATCATTATCTACAATTTAATCTTATAATTTTTCTATTGATCTATATTTACACAATTTGCATTTTTTCATCAAAAACCCATAGAATATTGTACACTTAATGTAAAAATTTAATAAAAATATTAATCGCAGCGATTATCTAATGAACAACTTAGCGACCAATTGTAGAGATAGACAAACGAACGGTACATCAACCAGTCGCAGCGACTGTCACACAAACAACAGGACAAGTCGTTCGTGACTGGTTTTATAAATGTTTGTAGAATTCCCAAACATTATCTTATTATAGATTTTTGTCTCCTATATATCTTTATAGATCCATTTATTCATCTTCTATAAATTATTTATAAAGTTTATATGTAAAATTCCAAAATTTAAAGCGGTGGTGGGTGAAGTAAAACGTTGAACTAAGGAAGAATTTTAAACTAATTAAAAAACATTAAAAAATGACAACCCCATTATTCCATTGATGTGGTTCCAATTTAGAAAAGCTATAGTACTAAGTTAATAAATAATATTCCGACATTCAATAATAGTAACAGAGTAAAGTGTGACGATGAAGGTATTAAAGGTAGAAGTGAGGAGATGAGTCTTGGGATTGCTTCGACTTTACGTAATGCTAAAGATGTAAAGGTGTGATAAACGACCTATACGGACCGGTCCACTTGACCCATTAACCTCACAGGGAGGATCTCGAGATATATTTGGGTAATTCGGTTAAGATAATACCATCAGCTAGGACTGGGCACAAGTCAAGTATTTGCTAATTTCAAGATATTTGTGACCTAGTTTGACTTGTACAAATAATTAATATTTTGGCTTGATATTTGATTGTTCAGAACAAGTATTTACTAGATCAAGTACTCGTCTGAAATTTAATTACTTGCAAATTACTTGATATGCCTTGTTACTTGATAAATTTAAGTACTTGCTATTTAAATCTAAAAAAATAAAATATTAAAAATCTATTTTATACAAAATTTCAAAGATTAATAAGTTGTTTTAGTCATTTTTTATTACAAAAATCAAAATTATAAAAACTCATAATAATTTAAACTGTTAATCTATTATAAAAATTTAAGCATTAGTATTTTAGTAACAAGTAATTACAAACAAGTATCAAGTAATGGGTATCAAGTAACGAGTATCAAGTAACGAGTATCAAGCAATTTTTAGCGAGTAACAAGTAACGAGACAAATAGTATAACTTTTTTGCTAGGTTTGTTGCTTGACTTGGACTTACAAGTAATCTAATTTTTTTGCTTGTTATTCGACTTACCTGAAGCAAGTGCTAATTGTTTTTTCAAGACAAATACGAGGCAAGTAACTAGTAATTATATCCAGCCCTATTGGCATCTGCACCGAGAGTCGGCACGAAGTAGATAAAATTTAATGATATATTTGATCTCCTTCGTTCTATCCGGATGATCATTTTTCGATATATCTACTGCATAAATAACTAATATTCGTTGTCTGGATATGTGATAAAATCTATTTACTGGATATCCGATGTATTTCATAAAAGTTGAAAAATAACTATAAAGATCAAGAAAATGTAAAGAAAAAACACTTTAATCCAATAATAGCAATATTTTATTTAAAACTATTTTTTTCTTTATTGGTTAAACTTTGATATTTAAATAATTCATTTGATAAATAAAAATTTATATAATTTACATATATGAATAATAATTACATAATTTATACATGTAATTATATATATATGTATAGCGGAGTTGAGCAAATATTCGTCTCTTAAAATTTTAATATTAGTGATTTTCATCGATATAAGAGATATTGATTTCTAGTATTTGATTTGTTTCGTATAGTTACGGATATCCAAATTTTTTGAATCAAATCAAAACGGATAACAGAATCGAAACGAATCGAACATAAATTTTGCCCAACCCTACCCGGACTATGTAGCTCCCAGTGAGAAACAAGTTAATTTTCATTTTTGTGATTACTTTTGATTTTGGATTTGATATTTTGCTTTGCTCAATTAAGTAACTAACCTAGAAGGCTAGAAATATCTAAATCCAATAAATAAGACAAGGAAAATGTAATAGATCAAATGGATACTACTACTATCTTTCCGTATATGCCATGAGCTATCTTCCTCCATCCAATGACCCTAATCTTAAACCAAGACGTTTTTGACTTAGGTCGTTAAATTTTTTTTACGCTAGATTTGTGTTTGCAATTTGTAAATATAAATTGCCTATTTGTCTGAACTAATCTATGGTGTTTTATATTTATATTCACAAAAACTGAAAAGCAAGTTAAAATGGCTCTTTTCATCTTCCTCTTCACATTGAAGCTTTTGGTATATATATATATTATTCTAATAATATGGGTTCCGTGTTCTCCAAGTGGTTCTTTCTTCTCAAAGGTCTTTTAATTAACGAAAAACGCGCAAAATCAACTTTTTGACGTTCTTGCTTATATTGACGGTTTCTTACATAAATTCCCCGACAAATGTCTTTCTCTTTTTCTAGCTTCATCTTCGTCTTCTTTCTCTTTTCTTACTCTCCATTTCCTAAACCCTTTTTCACTTTCGGTGCCTTGCTTTGCATTTTCGCTTCCTAAGCTAGGCTCCTACAAAATTCACTTGTTTCCTGCGTAAAGATTCAACTTTTCTCTGTTTTTACTTCTCCCGAGTTGCATTTGAAGTGAAAGGAAATGGCCGGTGGTGGTGGAGGAGGAGGAGGTGCGGCGCCGCAGCTAAAACAAGATGAGCTTGAGCCACATCCGGTGAAAGATCAACTTCCTTCTGTCTCTTATTGCATCACTAGTCCTCCTCCTTGGCGTAATTCTCTTCTCTCCCTACTTTCATAATCATTAATGCAATGTTATCTTTGGTTTAGCAACTAAAAGATCACTTCTTCTTTTTTATGATCAGCGGAGGCAGTACTTTTGGGTTTTCAGCATTACTTGGTAATGCTTGGAACAATAGTTCTCATTCCAACATCATTAGTTCCACAGATGGGTGGAGGAAACGTAAGTATTCTTCTTATACAAGTCAATTCCATGAACATTTATGGAAAAGCTCTGTTTCTTGATTGGATTTGTATTCTTTTGGTGTAGGAAGAGAAGGCAAAGATGGTTCAGACATTGCTTTTTGTTTCTGGACTTAACACTTTGTTACAAAGCTTCTTTGGGACTCGTCTTCCTGCCGTCATTGGAGCTTCTTACACCTATGTACCAACTACGCTTTCAATCATCTTGGCTAGTCGGTACAGCGACATTCTTGATCCTCAGGAGGTTAGTGAAAAAAGAACTGAGAATCTATCTATTTTGTGTCAGATTTTGTCATTGATACAGAAAACAATTGCAGAAGTTTAAGCGGATCATGAGAGGAATCCAAGGTGCTCTTATCGTTGCTTCGATTCTTCAGATCGTTGTTGGCTTCAGCGGGCTTTGGCGCAATGTAGTTAGGTTAGCTAAGAACATTCATTCATATAAAACCAAACTGATTCTCTTCTGCTACTTTTTAACGATTGTTTTTACTTTCTTTAGGCTCTTGAGTCCTCTCTCTGCAGTTCCTCTAGTAGCACTAGCCGGTTTTGGACTTTATGAGCACGGTTTCCCTCTGGTGTGTATTGCTTTACGTAATCTCTCGTACGATTTTGTAACATGTTCTTGACTACTGACTTGTTCTGTCTCTGGCAGCTAGCCAAATGCATTGAGATTGGACTGCCTGAAATCATACTTTTACTCATATTCTCACAGGTTAGAGCGCTGCAAAAAACTCTTCTAACAATTTCTAAAGAGATCTTAACCAGATTCATCTTTATGGTGTCTTATTACAGTATATTCCTCATCTCATGCGAGGAGAAAGACAAGTGTTCCACCGATTTGCTGTGATTTTCTCTGTTGTAATTGTCTGGATTTACGCGCACCTACTTACTGTTGGTGGAGCCTATAAGAACACAGAAATCAACACTCAGACAAGTTGCAGAACAGATCGTTCTGGCCTCATTGGCGGTGCTCCGTGGTTAGAAAACTTTTCTGTCTTCTATCTTTGTGCATTCTCTAGTGACATTATTAGGCTACACAATTTAGTTTAAATTCAGACTGGTTCTTGATGCTTCCAGGATAAGAGTGCCTTACCCTTTTCAATGGGGACCTCCAACATTTCATGCCGGTGAAGCTTTCGCTATGATGGCTGTTTCATTTGTTTCCCTTATTGAGGTCAGAATTATCTAAAAATGTTTTGTTTTTGCTGCAACAACACTAAACACTTAGTTCATCGCGCATATTCATGTTCTTATTCTTGTGATTCATTGAAACAGTCCACAGGGACTTACATTGCTGTGTCGAGGTTTGCAAGCGCAACACCGCCTCCACCTTCTGTTCTTAGCCGTGGAATCGGTTGGCAGGTTACATGGAGAAAATTATTCATCTCAATTTCCATTATTAGATTGTATATTTAAACAAATGCATTTATTTATGTATAGGGTGTTGGAGTTCTTCTCTGTGGATTATTTGGAGCAGGAAACGGAGCATCTGTATCAGTGTAAGACCTGTTTCTCTATGACCAAATGAAGTATTTAACCCGAAAACAACTGTCTTTATTGCAAAATCCAATGGTTATTTTGATGATCTTGCAGAGAAAATGCCGGTTTGTTAGCGCTAACACGCGTTGGTAGCAGAAGGGTAGTTCAAATATCAGCTGGTTTCATGATCTTCTTCTCTATTCTTGGTAAATTTGGGGCCATCTTTGCTTCGATTCCAGCTCCAATAGTCGCAGCATTACATTGCTTGTTCTTTGCATACGTTGGTAGGTTTCCTAAAACGCCATTTCATTGTTCAAACCGCTATGTTTTTAAGACAACAAAATGAGCAAACCAATAAAACTGCAGGTGCTGGTGGTCTAGGCTTACTTCAGTTCTGTAATCTAAACAGCTTCAGAACAATATTCATTCTCGGCTTCTCGGTCTTCATGGGCTTATCGATACCACAGTACTTCAACGAGTATACAGCTGTTAACAAGTATGGACCAGTTCACACGCACGCAAGATGGGTAAAAAGAAAAGGATCTTAATCTTTTCGATAATTTCTCACTTACGATAAGTTATAACCAAAACACAATGCTGATTTTGTGTTTTTTTTTTTTGCAGTTCAATGACATGATCAATGTTCCATTCTCTTCTGAAGCCTTTGTGGCTGGGATTTTGGCATTCTTTCTTGATGTAACATTGTCATCTAAAGACAGTGTGACGAGGAAAGACCGAGGGATGTCTTGGTGGGACCGTTTCATGTCGTTCAAATCGGATACTAGAAGTGAAGAGTTTTACTCTTTGCCTTTCAATCTCAACAAGTATTTTCCCTCAGTCTGATAATTGAAAATGATGCTGAAAGAGTTCATTGGCTTGACCCTGACTCCTACTATGTATAACATTTTGTATCTGTCAACTCTGTTCTACCACTCTTAGTGTAAAACATTGTCTTCTTATTGTGCACCCTATTATAGTATTATCTTCTCCTTAATGATTTTTTTCTAAAGCATTGTCACACCTACACTCAGAATGATGGTTGATTTGGCATCTCCCCTCCTCTATTTTAGAGTTGTATACATTGGTTTTGAAGTTGAGATTTCTATTTTTTGTAGTATAGTCCCTTCTCCAGTTTTAGCTGTTGATTCTTCAACCTCAACAGATTCGTCTTCTTCTTCTAAACCTTCCAACAAACCCCAAAATCTCGAATCTCGATATAAGCCAAAGCTAGCATATTATCCTCTTTACCATCAAATATTTCCATCTCAGCTCTTCATGCATGTATACATAATTATGGAGGTTTATGTACTTAGCTTCCTTTGTTTGAGAACATGAAGCTCTGATATTACTTTGTTGAGCTATAGATCGAAGATTGGCTTAGAAAGATTCAAGCTTCAACTCTCTTTAAAACTCTCGATCGTGTGTGTATCAAGTACGAAAACGTAACTGAAAATTTAAAGAACACAAGAAAATATGTGAATTCTGATCACGATGCAAAATCCTACGTCTTGCCTAGATTCGTCCCGTATAAATAAACTTAAGACTTGCTCTGACTCAAGCCTCACCCTTGAGAGCTGATTATGTTCTTTTTCTCTTTCTTACACTCCGTTAAACTTGCAACAATAGCCAAGTAAGAGACTATCACAAACTCATTTCTCATATCTCAATTCTAATCTTAAATGTAACTTCGAGATGCTGCCTCTTAAAAACATTGTCTCCAGAGTACAAAAACACTCGAGTGTACATAATATGGTAGAGCTCGTTCACGTGGTTTGTCCTTCAGTACCCTCTGCTTTGGTTAGAGACTATAACCTTAATCTTTTGTAGCAAATCTTCAAAAGCCTAAAAAGTCTTCTTTGTTCCCTCTGAACCTCGAAGAGCCCACTAGGCGAGAGAGAGTCTTCTTTGTTTCTCAAATATACCCTCTTCTTTGTTTAGAGTATTCCCTATACTTTAGATTTCAAACCATCTTGGATCGGGGTGTAGCCCCTCCCTCTTCCGCAAAGTTCCATTTAAATATATAACTCCACCAAACTTCGACCTCTTGATCTAGCTACACACCAAAACTTCAACAAATTTTATTCTCAAAACTTTAATATTGAGTTATGACTCATCACCATTAATTATCAACATTTTCTGTCTAATTTTATACTAAATCGGATAAATATTAAAACTAGAGACAATTATAAATAAAAGAGTTGTAAAATAAGTTTTGTCCATATACACCTTAATTTCTAAATTGTTATTTTAGAAAAATCTATCCTTATATCAAAATTTTGACAATTTTAAAAAGAAAAAACTATAAAAACATGTTGATAAACATGTTTAAAGAAGATTTAGTGATACATTTTTCTGATTTGGTCGCACATAAATAGGTTTTTAGATCTTCCGAAAAGTGTAGAATTCGTTTTCTAAATTTTTGGTTTGTTTAAAAACATTTAGAATACATATTCTACACATTGTACATGTTCTAAAAATTTTAGAACAGATATTTGTTCTCAATTTTAAAATATATGTTCTACGAAATTTAGAATTCGTATTCTGCGAATTCTTTATGTTCTACGAAATTTAGAATACGTATTCTAAAGTTTAAAATACGTATTCTACGATTTACTCAATGTTCTACAAGATTAGATTTCGTTAAACTAGTAATCGAATCTACAAATAAGGAAAGTAAAACTATTTTATGTAAATTGAATATATTGTTTAACATTTTTAAATTTACTACACCCCTTTTAAATAAATGCATTATATATTACAAAACACATATATATTTCAACAACATATTTTGTATATGAAATGTTCTTCAAAATATATATTATGTATGTAAAAAAAATAAAATAAAAAGCAAATATATGTAGGTCATATTTTCAAATTGATGTAAAAAAAGTGGGTTTAAATGTATCCAACGTTACAATATTAATTAATCATCCATTAAAAACTATTTAAACCATTATAAGTTATAATATTATTTTGTAACATATAAAACACATATTTAAAGATATATGTTTTCTGTAATATATTCTGTATATATTTTAAAAATAGGTGTAGTAGGTTTTATATAATAATTTTGTCCAAAATTGTACTTTAGATAACTTTTTTTTCTTAGATTTTTATTCATTAATATTTAAAAAAGGCATCAACGAGTAAGAAGAGAAAATAGGTTTTGATGAGTTGTATAATATTTTTTTATTTTTTATTTTTTAAATGAAAGACTTCATATGAATTAGAGGTTTAGAATATGTAAGATGATTGAAATTTATAATTTTGTTATTTCATTTTTATTTATAATTAAGGGCATAATGAGTTTTTGATTATTATAAAACTTATTCCACCAATCCTAACTAGATAAGTTATAGATGGACAATTAGAAAAAAAATTACATCTTTTTTTTAATTTTCCCTTAAAACTAAACTGTAAAACCAATTAATTTCCGCCCAACACACTTATTTTGAACCCTCTACTCCGTTTAGAGAGTTTCAAAATCGATTTTACGAACATTCCTAAAAGGAAAACACGAACCCTAATCCTCTTAGCTGATCGATAGACAAAATCAACCCAGCAAACAAGCCGCAAAACCCAAGAAACTTAGACGATCCAATTTCACCATTACCGACGGAAATCAGATTCATAGACTCTGATAAAACAGAGGCGGAGACTGTACTAGACTGCTCAGTTAAGATCGCAAGGAAATGATGGCCTAAAGGAGAGACTTGAGACGAAGAGAGAGACGAAAGAGAGATGATAACACAAAGAAAGAATCAACACATAATTGAGAGAAAACACAGATAAGGGGATTAGGGTTCATGTTTTTCCATAGGCGTGGCCATAATAACCGGATTCGAAGATCCAAACCGAACCCAACCAAAAAATTTGACCAAAACCCGAACCCGAAATGTTAAAATATCTGAACAGATTCTAAATTTCAAAATCCGTACCCGAACCCGAACAAGTATCCGAACATACCGAAATATAAGTATATATTAATAATATATTAGTATGATTTGTGAAATAGACATATATACGGTATCTAGATTTATATATATGTATATATATTAAATATTTGGGTATTACGTGTATTTTTCGAGTAGTTTGGGTATATTCAGGTAAAAAATACTCGAGATTTTTGATATTTTGGATAATATTGAGTAATTTGGGTAGATTCGGGTCAAAAATACTCTAGTTTTTTGGGTATTTTGGATATTTTCGAGTAGTATGGGTAATCCGTGCAATGATCTGAACCGACCCGAACCCGAGAGGTACCGAACCGAATCCGATCCGAATTTTTAAAATACTCGAATGAAACTTCGACCTCTAGTACCAAAAGACCCGAAATCCGAAAGAACCGAGCCGAACCCGAAATGAATACATGACTGCCCAAACTTATTTTCCTTTTAGGAATGTTCCTAAAATCGATTTTGAAACTTTCTAAACAGAGTAGAAGATTCAAAAAGTGTGTTAGCCAAATTACTTGGGTTTACGGTTTAGTTATAATATTAATCCGGTTTTGTACGGAATTAGACAAAAAAACGTTAATAAATAAAGGTGATAGGGTCATAACTCGAAGTTAAAGTCTTGTGGGAATAAAATTTGTTGAAGTTTTGATGTGTAACTAGATGAAAAAGTCTAAGTTTCGTGGGATTACAGATTTAATGGAACTCTGCAAAGGGGAAGACTATCCCGACGACCCAACCATCTTCACAAAGTTAATGAATACTATTACCGTTTCATATTTTATTTTTTATTTTATTTCACAAACATGTTGTTTTGTATGTCCATATATATATATATATATATATATATATATTCCTAGAAATATTAGCTACTTAACATGGAAATAAATTTAGAGTGTATTAACAAAAAAGTGCAATAAATTTTGAATTAAGTTTCTATTTATAAGTTATAACAATTAAAAATGCTACAATAATACATACAATAAAACAGAGGAAGTAGGGGACATTGATTTTTGTATTTCTGGTAAACTCACGTGATTAATGTTGCTTAAAGAGTCTATCAGTTAAGGTGATTATGATGTTATAGTATTAGGAAAATGGCGTACAACAGAATTTGTAATTTTCTTAGGAAATTGAAGCAATTTGAGCGACAAAAGAGGCCAGCAGTGACTTCTGCTTCTGTCTCTTCCTTCTCTCTCATTCCTTTTGAGCTATTTTTTCCATTCTTTTTAGTCTTTTCTTTGTCAAATTTTGTGTACACTCATAGTTATATTTCAATTTCCTTGAATTGTTTAAATCAGAGATGTCATCTCTTTGACATATTACAACATGTATACGTGTATATGTTTATACGTGCAGTGTTTCACATATACTATAATAGACCAGTACGATCTATCATTCTTTCAATTGCATTTGAATTGCCCAAGCCAGATTAATTAGTAAATAAGTCATATGATCCCATGAAATAATAGATGTTGGAGCCCATTGGTAAGGACTTTTATTTTAGACCGTAGAGATTTTGGCTATAAGAACTTAATTTTGTTGTGCTGTAAAGACTTCAACTGTAAAGAGTTTTGCAGTAAAAATTTTTGGTGGTTGAGACTTTAAAACTAATTGGTAAAAATTACGGATTTAAAAATTATAACTTTAAATAATATGTGATACTAGATTTTGACATGTGTGATACAGTGAAATTTTTCATCTCTACCGAAGATATCATTATTATTAATATCGACACAATTCCGATGATCGGTAAATCTCATTGAAAGTTAGGACAAATGGATTTAAAAAAAATTAGAAAAAATAATTAGTAGTTAATTTAATATTTATTTGTGATAAACTATACATATATTAAAAAAAAAAAAGAGAAAAGGCGAAAGAGAAAAGTTTTATTTTAACTTTAACAAAAAAATAAAAAGATCCTACATCCATGTTTATGTGACTTCAAAAAATATGAAAGAGAAAAAGTAAAATAAAATGTAGTGGCTGTAAAAACATTAAAAAAAGAAAAATAAGTAAAAGTCTAGTTAGAAAAATTTGGACTGTTAGAACTTTATTTTTAAGTAAAACTTTTAAAAGTTTAAACCAATCACCCCCATTAAATAGTGATTTCTATTTTTATTATTATATATCCATGCAAATTAATAGATGAATTTATATTCTTCCTTTTGGTATTTCCACGTCCAAAACATTAGTTTCTCTTAATATTTTCGTTAGTGTTCTGACATAAAGTTGATGAAATGTAATGAAGTTTGAAAGGAAGAAACTAGAGTGGAGTAGACTTGGCTCAAGGTAGAGATTATAAGTCATGGGTATGTACATTCTTTTTTTTTTTTATTTTTATTTTTTTTTATTTATTTTTTTTTGTATGTACATACCCATGACTTATAATCTCTACCTTGAGCCAAGTCTACTCCACTCTAGTTTCTTCCTTTCAAACTTCATTACATTTCATCAAGTTTATGTCAGAACACTAACGAAAATATTAAGAGAAACTAATGTTTTGGACGTGGAAATAGCAAAAGGAAGAATATTAATTTATGTGTTTTCAAGACTTAGCTGAGTCAGAATGTTTAGTTGGGCCAGAGCGTTGCTTAGTTCATCTGTTTGAATATAAAACCAAAGGGCCTTGAGTTTGAACGAGAACCAAACAAGCAAACCAAAATCAAACCCTAGCAAAGTAGTTCCGAGAGATGAGCGAAAGCTAAAAAGAGATGTAGATTCTTGGTGTATTTAGGTTCTCAATCTCTTGTTTATCTTTTTCTTTCATGTTCTTGAGGGGACTCGAGTTAGATTGTTAACCGAGTGTGAGAAGTTTGTTGTAATTAAATCGTAGATGTAACTTTAGTAGATGTTGAAGACTCAATTTCCTCTTCAGACGTAGTGGTCGAGGCTATGAACTGAATTAACAAATCTCTATGTTTTTTGTATTTTCGTATTTATTATTTTTTATCTAAAATTAATAAATCTCTAAATTTGCTGATTGACTGAAAATTTGATGTGGATCGCTAATAAGTGGTATCAGAGTTGTAACAGTTAAGTTATTATCTGAATATAATTTAGCAGTTGAAAAAATAAACATTTGACGAAAAAAATTATATCGGGGAATCGTCTTACTTGGACATTGAAGCCAATATGAATTCCATTTATTTAGTAAAAGCTGACAATAATATTTTTTTACTATTATCGTTATACATCATGCAATACTTTATTATTAAAGTTAACTAATCAACGACACATGTAAAAGTTTCCACAGAGTATCTCTCGTCAGAAGATTACATGTACCTTTGTTTCTGTTTGCTTTGTCGGTTAAACGAATTGAAAATGTCCACCTTCTACGGAAAAAAAATGTTAAAATTCGAAAAATACAAATTCATAATGCCGTCAGATCATTCGTGCAGAGATGCACGTCTCTAAAGATGCTTTGATAGTTGATTTAAGGATATATACATATAATACATATTTTTAGTTATCTAAAGTTTCTATACCTCGTGCATTCTTAATTCAATGAAAATAATGCGGCCTTGTTATTTTTCTTGTTTCTGTTTTTGTCGCAGTAGCGATTAGCGTCAATGATAATATTTTTTTATTTTATTTTTTCTTTTATCGACCAGAGACAAATGGCATTGATCAAATCATGAATGTTTTGTAATCGCTGGTTCAAGGATATATGTTTGGCAACATATTTCATGACAAGCGATCAAAAATTTTAAAAACTGAAGTTATTATGTAATAACTATTTTTATTAATTATATATAGTTAAAACATGTCAATGAACCAAAAAATTTAATTTGATCACCATAATATGTCGTTACATAACAACTATAATATGGACAACGAAACCTTATAGACCTAATATAACTATGTATCTATTTAACTAGGATAAATTGTCACTTCGACAAAAGTTTTTAAAGAAAAACTTTATAGTATTTTTAAGGAAACTATTGTGCATGCAATAATATTCTCATATGATTGGAACGTTTATGAAAAAATATTTACCAAAACCATTTAGGAAAAAGTTGACATGCTCTGTAGGATCCTCAATAGTTGGTGATTGCTGATGCAGTGTTCTGGTACCGATTCTCTTTGTCGGAAAACGATTTGACATTTCACACAAATGTTTTTGTAATTAAAAGTATGTGAGGAGAAAGAAATCAGAATTGATGATGTCAAGAAAATAGATAATTGATGAAAGAGAAATTAGTCTTCGTACATTAGAATTTTTTGAATATCTACAATATTCATAATGCTAAGATTTATCGGTTTTAAACTATCTAAGACCATCTCCAACGGGGTTCACAGAGAGGTTCTTAGAGCATTTAAAATTTAAAAAAAAATGTTTTATTCTTAAATTGTTTAGAACTGATCCTTAAATAAGGATTTTAAGGATCGATCCTTAAGGCGACGTGGCAACCCTAGACTCTCGATTTGCTCAATCACCTTCACTATTCTGCTCCAACCGATCACGCAGCTCTCAGACTCCTTCTCCTTCTCATTCGGCCTCCGCTTCCGTCACTTCTTCTCTCCACAAGCGCAAGCTCGCCGCCACCACGACCGCACGACTTGATTCCAGTTCAGGAGTCAACGGTTCGACTCGCAACACTAAGCTGAAGACGGAGAGCTCCAAGGTTAAGCTAGAGAGCTCTGATGGCGTAAAAGATGGTGGATCATCTGTGGTTGGGACTGGTGTGAGTGGAACCGTTGGAGGAAGCTCAATCTCAGGGCTAGACACCATCTACGTTCTCTCTTGAAACTGTCTTTCTCATTTTTGTCCCAAAGAAACAAAAAAAAACGAAAATGCAGCAGCAAGTAAGAACATCTCAGAGTACTTTGCTAATTTTTGCCATCCTTCTCCTCAGTTAAGCTTCCGTATGCTAATAATTGTGTTCGGGAATTGTTGTTGTGCAGGGGAGTAAGAGTGGATCTGAAATGGAGGTGACATGGGAGGACTAGCAGAACATTAACACCTTCAGCCGTTTGAACAACAGATTCCACGACCTCGATGACGAAATCAAATCCGCCAAGGTCTGATTCTTCCTCTATCCTTGATTTTTGGGTTTCGATTTTGTTCTCCTACGCGATTCTAGGGTTTTATGATTATAATATGTTGTTAAATCCTGAATAAATAAAAATTAGGATTCAATTCAATTCGCTGTTTTGGCATTGTCGATGTGTGTGGAACCCTTTCTCTATTCAGTTCACTAAAGAACGAATCCACACATAGGGAGACTTTGGTTTAAGCTAACTGATTCATCCATTGTTGATGAATTGCTCCCGTTTGCTCTTAGCTATATGATTCACCCATTGTTGATGATTTGTCTGATTACAAGAATTCTGAGAATTTTTAAGTGTTGCTCTGGTTTAGGGATCATGGTTAGATTCTTGGGGGAACTCCTGATTTTATTGTTCAGATACTCCCACAGGGGAATCAACTGTACTCTTGTTTCTGTCTCAACCATTACATACTCTTTAGGTTGTAGCAATCTACACTGTAACATATGCTTAATCCATGCTCTCTTCTGTATCACTGCTTCCTTAACTTCTCGCCTTCTATGGTCTATCAGATCATTGTAATTAGATTTAGTCATGGTGTTGAAACAACTTGAAAGTTCAACAAAATAATACTTATCATTGTACTCAATGATGTCTTTTTATTGATCTTTGTAGTTAGAATTAATGTCTGAAATTGTGTTCTTCTTTTCTTCTCTGTTTCTGGGTTCGTGCTTTCCTTGAGGATACTTATCATTGTACTTGAGGATAGTTTCATTTTTTGTTCCACTTTTTTCATTTTATTTTAAGAATAGCATCACATAAGGAATAGCATGAAAAGGAGACACTCTCGAATTCCACAAGGTTAGTCCATAGTTTGGTTTCGACTATATCATAGGGAAAGTAACAGGTTTAATGAGCTAAGCAGAGGTGTTTATAATGTTTGTTTACATAATATCTTGAGCTAAGCAGAGGTGTTTACATAATATCTGTAACTTATAAACAATGGCAAATGGTAAACATTACTGTAAACATTCTAAGACAGTAATGGCAAATGGTAAACATTCTAATGCTATTATAAACATTGGTTGCATTATGGTCCTGTTAGCTGTGATAAATGCTTATTAGTTGTGATCAATGCCTGGTAGTTGTTTATGCTTGTTAGCTGTTTATTAGGTAAAGAGTTGAGAGTTAAAGCTGATCAATGCTTGTCATGTCACACTTAAACACTTAAACCTAACCCTTAAAAACAATCTCCTATTTTAACACTTAAACACTTAAAACAATCACACAATCACTTCTTTGTTCTAAAACTTCTTCCTTTTAAACACTTTATACCACTTAACACTCAAACTAGGATATGGATTCTAGTAAATCTGCTGGCTTTGTAAACCTCTTAACTAGTCAACTAGTTAATGAGAGTTACTCGGCTAGTATAGATCTTGGATCATCAGAAGTCCCTCTGTTTAGTAGCCAATGTTCTGATGATCCAAGCCTAGGTGTTGAGGAGCGTAAAGAAAGAAGGAAATGGACACCGAAGGAGGATGTTGTTCTCATAAGTGCATGGTTGAATACCAGCAAGGATCCAATTGTTGGGAATGAGCAAAAAGCTAGAGCATTTTGGAAACGCATTGAAGCGTACTTTAACTCATGTCCACAACTCGTTGGAGAGCAAAAAAGAGAGGCCAGTCACTGTAAGCAAAGGTGGGGGAGGATAAATGATCAAGTGTGCAAGTTTGTTGGCTGCTATGAGGTTGCAACGAAGGAGAAATCAAGCGGCCAGAATGAGAACGATGTTATGAAAGCAGCTCAGGAAATATTTTTCAATGATCACCAGATCAAGTTCACACTTGATCACGCATGGAGGGAGCTTCGCCATGACCAGAAATGGTGTTCTAATGCGTCTGTTAAAGCTGGTGCGAGTTCAAAAAGAAGAAAGATTCATGAGAGTCCATCACAGTCTGCAACCTCTCAACCAGCAAGCCCAGGAGAGGATGTATCAATGGGTCGTCCGCCTGGTGTTAAGGCATCTAAGAAAGCGGCTAAGAGGAATGGGAAAGAAGCAGGCAAGGAACTGATGGAGTTACAAAGCATGTGGGAGATAAAGCAAAAGGATTTGGAAATGAAAGAGAAGCTTTCTAAGAATAAGTTACTTGACAGCCTCCTCTCAAAAATAGAGCCACTTTCTGATATAGAAATGGCGCTAAAGAACAAGCTAATTACGGATATGTTGTCATAAGTATGTGTTTTTATCTAGTTTAAATGTTTGCGGTTTGGTGTTTGTTGTTCTATGTTCTTTGTTGTTATGCTTGGCACCTTTTTTGTTACTGGAGTACTATTATGAATGGTGTTGCTAAAACCATTGGAATCTTTAATAGTCTTCAGTTAGCTTCTGTTTCTATTTGCAAATAACTGTGACTATGCTGTTTGTAGTTTTGGATCTTATTATTGTTGACTGTGGAAACTGTGATCTTATTATTGTTGACACCTGCTGAGGTATGTGCTGTTGTCTTGAAGTCTTTTGTTTATTCTGGTTGATGTTGGAGGCTTTGATCATGATCTTTTCACTTTACAGAAACCAGATCTTGTTATATTTGTTATTTATATTTGATCAAGCTGAAGAGAGGTGTCACTTTACAGAAACCAGATCTTTGTTATCTTTTCACTTTCTCTATTAAGATTCTGAGCCAGACATGTGAAGGTGCTTCAAAGTTCAAGCTGAAGAGAGGCTTAGCAGAGAAGTTGTTGCTCACTAAAGGAATGAGCCACTGTGATGAAAAGCATCTGGAAGAATTGGCGTTTGTTCATTACAATCTCCATCTACAAAGCTGCAAAGCAAGTAAGTGAAGAGTTGTGCTGCAGATGTGACTACATGATCACAAGCTTTAGACATATCATTGGATCAGAGTACTTTTTACCCAAATAAGATAAACATGTTTGTGTGTTCTTGCAAAGATTTCTAATTAATATATTCTAAAATCCATTGTTATGAATTTCAATGCTGGTGAATCGACTATGATCAACTATATATGAATTTTGTATTACCATTATTGGTCTGGCTCAGGCAAAACAATGATATTCATTTATTTTCTCCTATTATCGAAGTATACGTTCCAAAGTGGTAAGATTTGGCAAAAAATACGGAAGAACTAAACAGATTCAAGACAACACAAAGAAGCACCATGTGTAAACATGCGTTATTGCATGCGTTATTGGAAAGGCCAAAGTCAATGATCACGGGTTCTGGGAAAGAGGTGAAGGCCAAATAAACAGATCACGGGTTTTGTAGTATTGTATGGGTCCGTGAAGCATTTTTTGGTTTTGTTGTATTGTATGGGTCCGTGAATGATGTTATTGTAGTTTTGTATGGTCATGTTTATTTATATACAAGAAATGTTGATTGTAAACGAGCATCTTCTCTTCTTTTATTTAACAACATCAAAAGCCAACTCTTCTCTCTTTTTATTTAACAACATCAAACACCAATTCTTCTATCCTTTTATTTAACAACATCAAACACCAACTCTTTGATTCTTTTATGGCATCTTTTTCAAGCAATGATTACGACAGCTCGCTTGATGAAAGTTTTGATGAAGTATTCGATAAAAAATTCGACAATTTTTTCGATGGCGTTCTTGATCGTCATGCTGCAACAAAGCCAAAGAAGAAACGAGCATATATTGAAAGAGAACGTGAACAAGGCCACAACCGCTTGTGGAACGACTATTTCAGTGAAGATGCAACATACCCGCCTCATATATTTCGACGCCGTTTTAGAATGAACAAGCCTTTGTTCATGCGTATTGTTGATCGACTCTCCCATGAAGTTCCATTCTTTCAACAAAGAAGAGATGCTATCGGAAGGTTTGGTCTCTCTGGACTACAAAAGTGTACAGCAGCAATTCGTATGATGGCATATGGTTGTGCAGCTGACGCTGTTGATGAATACATCCGGCTTGGTGAAAGTACTGCAATTTCATGCTTGGAAAATTTTGTAGAAGGAATAATATATTTGTTCGGAGATGAGTACTTAAGAAGACCCTCACCAGAAGATCTTCAACGACTACTCGATATTGGAGAGATACGCGGATTTCCCGGGATGATAGGAAGCATCGATTGTATGCATTGGGAGTGGAAGAATTGCCCTACCGCTTGGAAAGGGCAATATACACGTGGATCAGGAAAACCGACAATCGTCTTAGAGGCAGTAGCGTCACATGATCTTTGGATATGGCACGCGTTTTTTGGCCCTCCAGGTACCTTAAACGATATCAATGTTCTTGATCGCTCACCAGTTTTTGATGATATATTACAAGGTCGAGCTCCAAACGTGAATTACTTTGTCAACGGACACGAGTATCATTTGGCGTACTACCTGACAGACGGTATTTATCCAAAATGGGCAACTTTTATTCAATCCATTTCAATTCCTCAAGGTCCGAAAGCATCGTTATTTGCTACATATCAAGAATCCGTCCGAAAAGATGTCGAGCGTGCTTTTGGAGTCTTGCAAGCTCGATTTGCAATTGTAAAAAATCCAGCTCTAATTTGGGATAATGAAAAAATAGGAAAGATTATGAGAGCATGTATCATACTGCACAATATGATCGTAGAAAACGAACGAGATGGATACACTCAGTTTGATTTATCAGAATTCGAACAAGGAGAAGGAAGCAGAACTTCACAAGTGGATATGACATACTCTACAGATATGCCTACAAATCTCGGTAATATGATCGGCATTCGAAATCAAGTTCGTGATAGACAAATACATCATCAATTGAAATCTGACTTAGTTGAGCATATATGGCACAAATTTGGCACCCCTCAAGATTACAACTAAATGTTTTTCAATATTTATATTTTGTATGTTTTAAATTTCATGTAATGCAATATAATTTGATTTTATAAAATATAGTATGTTTAAAATTGTTAACAATATAATTTATAATTCAAATAAATAATTTTTAAAAATATTAATTTTTTTTTAAGAACTCTTAATGAGGTTCACCATTGGAGGTGAAAAACCTTATGAGGTTCTAAATTTTAAAATCATCAAAATTTATTATTAAATAATGCTAAGAACCCCTATTAAGAGGTTTAGCATTGGAGATGCTCTAATTGCTTCTATCGCTTTTGTCAGCCATTGGATACTTGTATTGTATTTGGCAAATACTATTTGCCTTTATCATTCATAAAAATTCTACTCCATGTACCATTTTTCATTCCACCGATCATATATATTGTTTCTTGTTACTATCACTATCACCGTTACCAATTGGAAAATAAACGTGAAAAGAATCTTAACATCATCTTTATATCATAAAATATTCAATATTTGGATTGTTTTTTTAATTAAAATTAAGTGGGAGATAAATGTATGATAATGTGAACTAAGGAGGCATTTTCTCTTCTTTTTTTTGGTCTGCTAATTAAAATTTTATATATAGAGAACGGAGATAATATTGGTTCATCGTTCCGTGGTTTGGTAGAGGAAGCCAAAAGACAGGTATTAAAGGATGTAATGTTAGAGCTTTGGATGTTTAGTGGCATGCATAACTACAAAAACGACATTCTAAACCTAACTTTGGACACTCCTAAACACCTCATTATTCACTTATAATAAGTGGTTACTTTATCTATACGAAGATTACTAACGCAATAGAACACCTTTACTTTTTGATCTTTTATGAAACAAATTAAAGGGCAATAAAATATATGTAAATTTTTGATACTTTTAGTTTATTTTAGGGCTTCTTTCTAAACTAGACCCTTATTTGAAGTCAATTCCAAAACTAGACCCCTCTTCTCTTTTTTTTCAAAATGCCTTAAAATACCCTTCCAAACTTCTTTTTTCACAAAAATATTTAGCGCATACTTCATAATATAAGTCTACTAGCTGTGTTTGAAAAATAATAACCCAAAGATTCTCACATAATTACGAAAATGTCATCTTCTTCAATACCTCCAACCACCATTACCAACAAAAATTGAGCTCTAAATGCTTCAACCAACTGAATTAAGAGATGTTAAAGCTCTATAATTAAGCTAAAAACTCTATTTTTCTCGATCTCCTCTCTCATTCTCTCTCATTTCAACCATTAAACTCTAAAATTTCTTTCTCAAAATTCACCATCCTTAGATCTTGCGATTTACTAAGATTCATGCATAATAACGCTTGGATTTCTTGGGTATTTTTGTGTGTGAGCAGTTCTTGGCCATCGACGAATTTATAAACAAGACCAAAACCGAAATTTGGTAATTTTTGCTTCATTTTCACTGATTTTCCAGAAGACAGACTTCTCAGGTGAGTCTCAATAGTCAACTGGGGGTTAGTTTTGCAATTGACTTTTTGCTTCACAGACTTCACGATGGAAGTCTCAAGTTCTCCTTTGAAAACAAAAAAATAGTCTTCAGACTTCACATATGAAGTCTGTGTACATGAGGTTAGTTTTGCAATGACTGTAAGTTTGACTTTTATTTTAGACTTCTCCTCGAAGTCTGCGAAAAAAGAGGGTTAGTTTTGCAATTGACCTGAACAAAGACTTTTTTATTAAGACTTCACCTGAGAAGTCTGCTTGAAAAAGGGGGTTACTTTTGCATTTGACCGAAATTTTGAAACAATTGACTATTGATAGACTTCTCAGATGAAGTCTGCAACCATCATAAATTCTGAGATTTAAAAAATCAAAAAAATTTTGGTCAATTGCAAAAGTAACTTTTTCTACTCAGACTTCTCACGTGAAGTCTCATATAAAAGTCAAACTCTAGTCAATTGCAAAACTAGACCCTACTTTATGGGTAGACTTCGCTGGAGAAGTCTCTAAAGGCAAAAAGACTTCATCATGGAAGTCTCATTACGTAATAGACTTCACATGCGAATCTCATACCGATGAGACTTCCCAGATGAAGTCTAATGAAAAGTCAAAGTTGTGGTCAATTGCAAAACTAGACCCCAAACTGGTGTAGACTTCTCAGACGAAGTCTATTCTTTAGGAGATTTCGCCTGTGAGTCTCCTTAAAAAGTCAAAATCTGGTCAATTGCAAAACTAGACCCCTACTTTCAGACTTCTCAGGCGAAGTCTCCTCTGAATTGTTTAGCAGATTTCATCTGAGAAGTCTGTTGGAGAGACTTCATCCAAGAAGTCTCAAATGATAATTTAGCAAAAATGAAATTTTAGCTTATTTGTAATTAGTTTATTTTTATTTTTTTGTCCTAACATGTGTATTACGTATGGCTTTGATGTTTTAAAAATAAATTATTTTTATCGTATAATTATTTTTAAATTATTTTTTTTAACTTATTAGGATTTAGCTTATTATATTTAGACTTCACTGAGGAAGTCTACCCGGAGACTTCGTTTGAGAAGTCTCTTGCACTAACATTTTGAAAATGTATTTGTATCGTATTTATTTTATATTTTCGAGATTTTAATTGTTTTTCATATGTATTAGTTATTGTTGTTGTTTATGTATGAATTTCACATCTCAATGTGTTATATTCTGTCTTAAATCGATTTTATTAGTTTCTAGTAGTTATTTATTGCGAGACTTCACCTTTGAAGTCTCCTATCTAATTATGACTTGTTTTTTTTTTGTTACACTTGCATTTCAGATGAACAAGAACAAAGTTTTGTCTAAGGACTTTGCAACTTTATTTATGTTAAATTAAGAACTTGAAATTTAATTTAATAGGTTTTCAAGAAGTATTTTTTGTCAATATAACTTTTTATTAATTGGAAATATTATTGTACAAGAGATTTATAATCCGAGAAGGAGGATTACAATTGTTGTTTTACATTTACAATATTATATGTAAGAATTAAATGCTACGGGAGTCTAGAACCGTCTCGGTGGTGAAGTTTCATTGTCAAGTCTCGTTGTGAAGTTCTCACTGTGAAGTCTGGGTGTTAAATCTCACAATGAAGTCTGGGTGTGAAGTCTCACAGTGAAATCTGGTTGTGAGATCTCACACTGAAGTCTGGGTGTAAAGTCTTAAAGTGAAGTCTGGGTGTGAAGTCTCACAGTGAAGTCTGGGTGTGAAGTCTCACAGTTGAAGTCTGGGTGTAAGTCTCACAGTGAAGTCTGGTGTGAAGTCTCACACTGAAGTCTACGTGTGAAGTCTCAAAGTGAAGTATGGGGTGTGAAGTCTCACAGTGAAGTCTGGGTATGAAGTCTCACAGTGAAGTCTGGGTGTGAAGTCTCACCGTTAAGTGTGGTTGTGAAGTCTGGGGCTCACAATGAAGTCTAGGTGTGAAGTCTCACAGTGAAGTATGGTTGTAAAGTCTCACAGTTCTGGGTGTGAAGTCTCAAAGTGAAGTCTCGGTGTGAAGTCTCAAAGTGAAGTCTCGGTGTGATAGTCTCGGTGTGAAGTCTCAAAGTGAAGTCTCGGTGTTGAAGTCTTAGTGTAAATCTAGATCTGTAAAAAAAAAGGGAAAAACAAAGAGTCATATACAAACACAAAAATAACGCAAAAAAACTCAGATAAATTAACAAAAAATTAAGAAATCATACTCAACATAAATTATTTATACTTGAAATTCATAATAAATCCTCTAGATGAAATTCCAAAAAAAAATCATAACGCACAGTCAATTAAAAATTCAATTCTTAATTTCTGTTTGGAACATAAATTGTTGTATGAATCTAAAGAAAACAAACTTAACTATTTTCTTGTGGTGTTACGCCTCAGATCTGTAACAAGCATAAAAATATAAGTTAGTAGGATGAAGACGATGATTAAAAAAATGAGAGAGTGGTTAGTCAGATCTGAGGATGGAGAGAATAACACTTTTGAGAAGAGATTAATAGCAACGAAAACGAAGAAAAAACAATAAAAGCAACGTTTTACCGACGATGGTACAGTGGAGTGGCATTGAAGATGGAGAGATCCTTGCTATTTTACAAAAGTTTGAGAGAGAGAGAGAGAGAAAAAAAAAAGAGCTCTGCCTTTTTTGAGAGAAATAAAGAGATTTTAGAAAAATAGAAAAAATGAGTTTATATATGGGAGGTCAAACTAGGGTTAGGATAAAAATTCAGACTTCAATATGAATATTCAGACTTCACCTATGAAATTCGAATTTTTTTAATTTTTTTTTTAATTTTTCAAATTTTTTTGAAAATTTTGAAATTTTTTGAAAATTATGAAAATTTTGAATTTTTTTGAAAATTTTGAATTTTTTTGAAAATTTTGAATTTTTTTGAAATTTCAGACATTACCTTTGAAGTTTTAGACTTCACTTTTAAAATTTCAGATTTCATATTTTAAATTTTTTACTTCACCTTTGAAATTAGAATATTTTTTTTTAAATATTGAATTTTTTTGAATTTTTTGAATTTTTTTGAATTTTTTTGAATTTTTTTGAATTTTTTTGAATTTTTTTGAATTTTTTTGAATTTTTTTATTTTTTAAATTTGTTTTTGAAATTTTAGACTTCACCTTTGAAATTTCAGACTTTACCTTTGAAATGCGAAATTTTTCAAAAAATTTTGAATTTTTTTGAATATTTTCAATATTTTCAATATTTTTTGAAAGTTTTTGAATTTTTTTGAATTTTAGACTTCACTTTTGAAATTTCAGACTTCTTCTTTTAAGTTTTAGACTTCACCTTTGAAGTTTTAAACTTCACCTTTGAAATTTCAGACTTCTACAAAGAAGTCTACGCTTACAAAATGTTACAGTCTTCATACACGTAGTCTCCTGTGAGACTTCTCCCGAGACCTTAGAAGTTTGTAAGCCCTAAACTCTAAAATTCTAATATTTTTTTTCACTTTTTGTTAACAAATACTTACATTTGACATCAAAATAATATAATATATCCAAAATCTAACAACTATATGAAAGATCGACATTTTATATCAAAAATATATGAACTTAAGTCTAACCCTAAAGATATATACATAGATTTTTACAAATTGGCAAACCCTAAACTTATTATTCTTCACATGGTTTACATAACATGGTTTAGTTTTATGAAATCTTATGAAATTCTATTTTTAAACCTTAGACTTTGATTTAAAATAATGTATCTATCAAAAATTTTGAACAAAATATTTTTTTATAATTTTTTAATTTAAATTTAAGATTAAATTACAGTTGCAGACTTCATAGATGTCATGAACGAAGTCTACTGTGAGACTTCGTTCATGAAGTCTACTGTGAGACTTCGTTCATGAAGTCTACTGTGAGACTTCGTTCATGAAGTCTCCTCTGCGCGAAGGTTAGAACTGTAAATGCAGTTTCTGTTTTTTTGTTTGCAAATAAAGGGGTTAATGTAATTTTCCTACCCCAAAGGTCTAGTTTTGCATTTGTTTCAATTTGGAGTCTAGTTTTGCATTCAAACTCAATTTTAGGTCTAGTTTTAGCAATTCCCCCTTTATTTTAATCTTTAGAAAAATCATATGAAAGTCGATTTAATATTTTCAAGAGATACTAGCCACACAGATTATAATATGATTAGAAATCTTATATTGAAAACTTGTAAATTTCAAATAATGAGTATTAATTTCTTCTTTTATATTTTTTTCTATGTCGTTTAAAGTTTTATTTTTGTTTCATAAAAAAATATCGTTTTGTATTTTCATGCAAATGTTTGATAAATGTTTCAGTTTTGTTCCTACTGTTTTATTATATTGATCAATGAAAAAAATTGTATGATATATTAATAAAAGGTAAAATAAATATTTTTTCGTAGAATTTAGGAGAAAAAAATGTTGTGTAATTAACAAGAGAACAAACGTATATATACAACTTCTAAGTCGGCTAACCTCGACTTTGAAAATTGAAACGATCTGCTAAACACGTCATTATCAATTTACAATTAGGACGTATATATACAACATTTATCTAATCACAAAATATATCATAATTATCTCCAATAAAATTAGAATCTTACAAAATCTAAAATGATTAAGTGCTTGTAATTGACCTTTCCATGACTAAGAGGCTAAGAGATTAAAATTATGGTTATATCATCTACCACTTTAAATTTTTTTTTTTTTTGCCATCACCACTTTAAAATTTCGTAACTCGCGGTTATATCAATTTAATAACAGTAACCATATTTTTTTGTTGACATCAATAACTACAAATTAATCCGTTAGGCTACACCGTTCGATTTTATGAAAATAGATGATGATCGGTTGACTAAAATAATTTATTTTAATATGTTTGTTACGATTAAATTTTGTTTTATATATCACGTGGATTAAAATTTGTGACTGATGACCAATACAATATGGTTTAATCTAGAGTAGATGATCTCAGTGATCCAACTTTATATATCATCATGTATGGTTAACATGTAGTCTGATGAGGAAAGTTGAGTTGAAAATTAGTTTTTTTTTTCCTACTCACTAAAATGTATACATTTTACGTAATTTAATAGTTAGTGTTTTAGTGTATACAATTTACGTAATTTAATAGTTAGTGTTGTTGTCGCTGTGTCACATTCGAGTTCAAACCGACATGCTATAAGTTATTGTAAGAGAGAAAACAACTTTTTCCACCCCTGACATTTGTTAACATGCTTAAGCCTTAAGCATAAAGCAAACTAAACAGTCACCAAATCAATGGAGTCATCATGCATATATATATATATAAGAAAACACCTTCGATGCGGAAACCAAAGAAAGATGATTACACCTCACCTGAACTTTTTACGTCTCGAATGATTAAATATTACACGGCTTGGTATTCAAAGCCCAAAAGATTTTTTTTGTTTTGTTTTAATTATACTTGTATACACAATTTATTATTATTATCCAATTAATTAAACATTGATAGTGGAATGAAATTCATGATAATGATATCTGGGGTCGAATTACAACCAATACCCTAATTCGTCGCATGCCTAGATATCTTTATGAAAGTTTAGATCATCATTAATATTTCAGGCCCTTCCGGTACGTATAATCTTATATATATAAACGAAGCATACTAGATTTATATGTCTCATAGGCATGATCTTTAAAACTTTTTCTAAATCTTGTGCAAAAACTTCTATTAATAAATATATTTGATTTGCTAATTTTCTTACAGAAATATAAACCAAATTTTATTTGTATATTTAATTAAAATTTTCTTAATTTTTTTTATAGTCAGGATCTTGTTTGAGACTTGAATGTTATGATCGCACTTTTTATAAAACGATATTGCTTTTAGGATGAATAACTATAAGTAATAAAATACCAGACATTGTAATTTTGTTATAAATTTGTGAAGACTAAGTCTGGCGATATTGGATCAATCGGTTGAAGGTCCCAAATTTGTTAACTTTTTGCTGTGACATTGTGTAAACAAACAACAAAGAAGAACAAACTATATTTTTTTCTTTCTTTTGCCCATTACGACTAAAATGATAGACCGGTTTAAAATGTTATAAGTTTAGTAGTAGTGATTAAATAAGTTATTTTGGTTATTTTCAAGTTTTATTATTTGGTTATGGATTAGGATGTGCAGTTATATCGATGTAGAGAACAAACTTGAATATTTAGTTTCAATCGTCAAAGACATTTAATAAGTTGAGAGACGAAAGACCTTCCAACACCTTCACATGGCACACACACTCTCTGACCGTTGTATCAGATCATGTGTTCTCACATGTCAACAATTAAAGTCTTAAACGAAAAAGATAAGCTAAATCCTTAATTAGTTAATTTGTTTTAATTGTTCCTATATAGTAGTATTATTTATTCATCTCAAGATTTTTCACCAACAAGTCCAAGATGCTCTGGAAGAATAGCTGGTTTTGTTTGTGTTTAACGAAAGTAAAAGATTATTATAATATGAGATGTTGGGTGGATGAAGAACCAAAAGACATAATTTGCGATCCAAAATCTTTAAGTTTTTGCTGCGTGTTGGTCGCCGTACAAACTTCAACGTGATTAGGTCTCCGTATATATGCAAATCTATATTTTAACTTTAGCTATTATTATTTGATTTACAAAAAAGTTTGTACAAAATCAATGAATGGTGAAAATATTAGGTAGGGACGTATGTATCCACGAAGGAGAACCCTTTTTATTTTATTTTTGAAATTTTAAATATAATTGTGAAGGGCACACTGATCATCATGAGTCAGGTAATTACTTTATTTTATCTAAAAATACATGAGGATGTTTCCTTAGGATATCCGAATCTTCGGTTCTATTTATTAGGGGAATTGATTACGTCATGCGGGTATTTGCATATTATTGATTTTAGACTTCGAAAATGATGTAAAATGGGTCCATAATTACTGTATATGTTAACATTCACTTAGCGTGGCTAAATTTGAGATTGCGAATAAGTGATGGTTGATTAACTGGTAGTTAGAAATGTAAAACTATTCACATCTAAATACGAATCTTATACATCTTACAAACTAATTGATCATGAACATTACTTACGATCGTCGTATAGCCTTCGTTAAAATTCAAACGAGGTGTAACTTCATGAAAAAGATTAAATAAGGTATGACCACATTTTGTTGACTTAAACGATTTACTTTAACGGCGTTATTGTGTTGCTGACGTGGCAAGTGGTGCTAAATTAAACTAAAAACATTTATTGAAAGTAGTGTTTAAACTTGGATGAAAACATGGATAAGAAACCATTAACCACCGAAACACGTTAATACTTTGTGTTAATAGACAAAAATTTAATAAATCTTAGTCAATTTGTCTTTTTTTTTAACATAAAGACTAAATAGAATAGAAAACCTAAAATAGAATTCATAATTTAATTATAAAAATTATGAATATTAAATATATGGTTTATTCCATAAAAATTACGAAATCACGTTTTTGGCAGAAAAATTTCGGAATCACGTTTTTCTGTTGAATTATGGAATCCTGTTTTGGCACAAAAATTACGAAATCACGTTTTTGGCGGGAAAATTAAGGAATCACATTTTTTTGGCGGAAAAATTATGGAATCACGTTTTTTGGTGGGAAAATTGTGAACTCGTATTTCTAACAAAAAAATTACGGAATCACGTTTTTTGCTAGAAAATTATGAAATCACGTTTTATCATGGTATTATCATAGGAATAGTTGTGGAATAATCCTTGTTTCTTTTTTGTAATTCCGTAATTTTCTCGCAAAAAGTGATTCCGTAATTTTCCCACCAAAAATATGGGTTCACAATTTTTCCACAAAAAAGACGTGATTCCGTAATTTTTTCGTCAACAACGTGATTTTGTAATTTTTCCGTCAAAAAAACATGATTCCATAATTTTTCGGCCAAAAACGTGATTTTATAATTTTTCCATGGCAAACTATATATTTAATATTCATAATTTTTATAGTTAAATTATGAATTCTAGTTTAACTTTTCTATTCTATTTAGTCATTATGTTATAAAAGAATACAAACTAACTAAGATATATTGAACTTTTGTCCATTATAATACAAAATATTAACGTGTCCCAATTGTTAATGGTTTCTCATCCATGTTCCCCACCCAGGTTTGAGCCATACTTTAAACAAATGTTTAAGTTTAATTTAGCACCACTTGCCACGTCAGCAGATAGTGTCGCCTAGTCAGCAGTACATTGGCGTCACGTCATCAGTACATTAACGCCGTTAAACTAATCTAGCCCTGGGGTAAATAACCGAACCGAGATTTTTGTTGTTCGGTTTGGTTTCAGTTATCTCGACAAAGCCTATCGGCAAGTTTTTAATTTTATTTCGGTTACCCAACAACTTCGGTTCGGTTCGTTTCTCGGTTAACCAAATTTTTTTTTTAATAACTGGATTATACCAAAATTATACTGGTTTTACTAAATTTAAACCAGTTTTTGTCAATAACCGTACCGAACATAACCCAAATTAACCGACAAAACCGAAATTAACCAAAAATCCCGAAAAATAACTGAAAAATCGGGAATTTTTTTAAAAAACACAAGTTTGGTTAATTTTGGTTTTAAAATTCAAAACCAAAATTAACCAAGAACCAAAATAACCAAACCGAATATCTCGTTTAAACTTTGTCATCGGATTACATCTCGAAATGATACTTTGTATGAAGCTAAACAATGAAATAGAAAAACCGTAGAATTACATACTTAATGCAAAGTTTTTGGAGGGACTACACCCCGATGACCCATATTACTTGACTATTACTTGTCGAGTTAAATTTATGTTTTCACCTTTTGGTTTTGTGCATTGTGATCGAACGCGAAAAATCTTTCATATGTGGGAAAACAACTTCTAAAGTCTTTCATATGTGGGAAAACTTCTAATATTTTTTCCATATTTATGTATTTTTAAATGTGCATCTTCAATCTAAAATAATTCGTTTTTTTTCCGAATCAATCTAAAACATGTAAAAACTCGATAAATGACTAAAAATTTCTACTATAACTCAATAAAAATATGAAAAGAGAAAAAATAAAATAAAGACTCAAAGCCGATAAACATATTTCTTCTGGATTTTTAAACCTCGTGGTTTTTTAAAACTTTTATTCCACATATATTTTGATTTAAAACATAAATTTTACATAAATAAAAATACCATAAACTTTTAAAACATAAATTTTACTTAAATAATATACCACATATATTCCACATATATATATCTGAGTCAATTGAGACGGAAGAACTATGTACTTTATAGATTTTTCAATATTCTTCCACTAATAATAATCTGATATCCAATCATTTCTAGAAATCTCACTTTAGTTCGTCTGATAATTGAACCCTAAGTCCTAGCATATCCTTTCCATACGTAGTCATCATTAAAGTGGTGTACTATATATCATACAGATATATTACCCCCTAAAAAAGATAACGATGTAATAAAACAAATATTTTAGAAAGAGAAAAAGATAAAATAACAATGATTTTGTAGTTGAACGTAATATATTCACTAAAAGATAACTAATCAAAAATAATTTCTTGCATCGTGTATTTTGCTGGTAACGAATATCGTAGTAACAATAGACCATGTCAGATGGAAGTGTTTCCCATATGGGTGCTTTGGTGAAGGGATGGGTACATTTACTTGCCATGAACACGCCATATATTACTTTTGCCAATCAAAATAAGAACGAGACGACCCATTCATAGCCCTGAATGAACATGAACCGGACTTCCAAAAGAACAAAACCGGTACTAACCGAATGAATCATAAAAAAAGTAAATAAAAACAAAAATAAAATGTCAAGAGAAAGCATTTAAGTCCGTGAAAGTGAGAAAAAAAGTAGATAAGAAGTTGCAGTGTCCCTTGTCCACCCAATCCACAATTTTTTTTTTTTTTTTCTTGTGATCTATCTAAATTATGTCTCCAAAATTCTAAAGAATATTGATATTTTTGTATTTTTATTCGTCATGAGTGGTACCAAAATTGATTTTTTTGGATCTATTAGTTAGGTTATCTCCAGCTCTCTCATTTATCTTATATTCGTCTAAATCTAAATACCATATCCTTTTGTCCATGGTCCAAGTTCAACATGCATTAAATGTTATATTCGGCCGAGTTCGAAAATATGCAGAATAAAACTTAAGCTTCCGGTGGTTGAAGAGAGCTAATTTCAGTATGACTAATAGTATAATATATATTTCGTATCCATTGTTATAACTTCAATGTCATGTTTGTTAGATTTAGGAAAATAATAGTATCAAATGTTATCTATACAAGAGAGCAAAAATAGAATATACACACAAGGACTAGTTGCTATCTTTAACATCAAATTTTAAGTATGTGATGTTTATATCGAATTATAGGCATAAACGTTACATGTCAGAAAATATCGAATAAGATATTAGCTTACAGTGAATTACCTATTGTTAGAAAAAGTTAAACGTTACGGATGAACAATGAAACGAGAAAAACATTAGTTCGAAACGACATCTGTTCAAATCATTTGAACAATTTACAAACTAATATTTTTCTCTATTCTTCAAACATTACAAATATTTTATAAACAACAAAAAAAAAAGACCACTTACATGATTCTTTTTTAAAAGTGCAATTTATGTAACTGACTTTTGTTCCATAACACACAAAAAAAACGTTACATATCAGAAAATAACGAAAAAGATATTCGATTATAGAGAATTACCTATTGCTAAATGAATTTAAACGTTACGAATGGACAATGAAACGAGAAAAATATTAGTTTGAAACGGCAGATTTTCAAATCATTTTGACAATTATCGTTCCCATCTAATATTTTTCTCGGTTCTTCAGATGTTACAAATATTTTAAATGATAAACCAAACAAAAAAAAGACACTTTACATAATTCTTTTTTGTAAGTTTTAATTTATGTAATTGATTTTTGTTCGATCACAAAAGAAAAACTTCTTGGATTAAACTTTGGAAATGTAACCTATTCTCTGTAGTAGTAAAATCAAGTCCTAATTAAATAAAAGTCAAATGCTACATCATTCGATAATTAACTGCTAGCAATGGTTAATTAGCTTATTGCAGCATTCTAAATATTTCACATGATAAAAAACGAGTAAGAAATTTATAAATACAACAACTTAAATTATTTTAAAGAGTAAGAACAAAAACAATGTCAGAATCATCGGTCCCTGATCTCCGGTGCCGGCACCCACCCGTTCAAATGAACTATTTAATTTCCGACCATCCTATTACTCTAATTAAATTTTAAACTCCAAAAATAACAAAAAATAAATAAATAAAGTAAGCGTCAGAGATGTCCCAAGGCAACCACAGTCAAATCTGCAACAATATGGTTACAAATCTTTAATAATATTATTATTCTTATCATTAATTAACCCCCCAAAATGGCAGTCCAATTTAAAATAATAATCAGAAAAGTAACCAATAAAATAATAACACTGATATAATATTTTTTTGGGGTTTCACATGTTTTATAAGCAAAGCCAGTGTGGTGGACCTAACCCTTCAAGCTGTCCCGAAAAAGACTCTTTTCTTTCTCTCTTCCTCTTTCCTTCACAAACTCTCTCATTCTACTCTCTGTTTCTTTTTTTTTTGGAAGAACAGAGTTTTTTTTTGTGTGTGTGGAAGAAGAAGAAGAAGTGATGGGGAATTGTCAAGCGGTTGATGCGGCGGCGTTGGTTCTACAACATCCTGACGGCAAGATCGATAGATATTACGGTCCTGTCTCAGTTAGTGAAATCATGCGTATGTATCCTGGTCACTACGTTTCTCTTATTATTCCTTTGCCTGAAACGAATATTCCGGCCACGACAACAACGACGGTGACAGATGATAAGAGTGAGAGAAGAGTTGTGAGGTTCACGCGCGTTAAACTTCTCCGACCAACGGAGAATCTTGTTCTTGGTCATGCTTATCGTCTCATCACTTCACAAGGTTTGTGTTTTTGTATGTTTCTAAACTCTTTTTAGCTTTTTTTGTTTGTGTTCTTATTATGGGTTTTTGATTAGATTACTGTTTGATATGTTTCAGAGGTTATGAAGGTTTTGAGAGCCAAGAAGTACGCTAAGACAAAGAAGCATCAGAGTGAAACGACTAGAGAGAAGAAGATGACATCGCCCGAGAAGAAGATTACTGAAGAATCCGACAAGAATCAGAATCTGGTACGGATTCTTTAACTCGAATCTAAGACATGTATCAAAGCTTTAAAAGAATTTAAAAGTAATTAGATATGGGTTTGGTTAAATGATCAAGCTTTACTCTATTTCTGGGCTTAAAATCTTAAGCTTTAAGCAACAATAAATATAAAAAATAATAATAATTAATGGGTTTGTGCTCTTTTTTTTTTTTTTTTTTTCAAATAGGAAACGAAAGATGAAAAGCAACGTTCAGTGTTAACGAGTTCAGCTTCGTCAAAATCCAAAACATGGAGGCCATCATTGCAGAGCATCTCTGAAGCTACAAGTTGATGTTTGGTTTTTACGTGAGGGACAAGAAATAGAGTCTCTGTGTGAGATCAACCAGAGAATGGCATCTGAAGAAGACAAGAGATTATTATAAACTCTCATGAATAAACTCTTTTCTTATGTTCCTTTCTGGTTATTACATAGGAGATAAAAATTTTATAGATTAAAATGTAAAAAACTCTGCAGAGAGTCCCTTTTTTTTGTCCTGTCAATGTATATAAGTTCTCAATATGAAGAAATCAATCGAAAAAAAAAAAAAAAGATTGTGAAGACATACGCTTTTGCTGGTGTATACAATTTATGATGTCTTAGCCCTTAGATTACACAAATTCTTGGAATAAAGTTTAAAGTTTGAAAACATTAGTTAAATGAGTCAAAAACATTTGATTTAGATGTATATGAGGTATAAATGGTTGTAAGAATTGCATTGAGTTGAATTGATCATTGGTAGGTACACATCCTTTCAAGCATTTATGGGAAGCTTATTTAGAAAAATAACCTTTTTTTTTTTGGGATTTATTGAGTCATTTTCTTAGACTATAAATATACAATCGTTTTTTTATTTTTATCAACACCCATTTTGTATTCTACATCATCTATTCTCTCTTCCACATGGTCTCCTTTATCTTCCAACTAATAATTTAACACTCACTTAATTTTCATCATTTATAATATTTTTGTTTAATAAATTTAACACTTTACCCCACTATTATATATATATATATATATTTATGTTTGGTTTTTATGATTACCTATTATTAATAATAATTATTGTTTGAATTTAAGTTAAAATAATTAGAAGTTAAAAATTTTTGAAAATATTTATTTTTCATCTTTTATATTCTTTTGTTTTAAAACGCAAATAATAAAAAGATAAATAAAGAAAGTCATTATTAAAACAAATAAAATTATAGAAAATTTAAAATGCAATACAATACATTAATAAGCACACAACACAATTAATAAAACATACATAACTTAAATAATACAATAGACGTAATTCATAAACTTAAAAATTTCTTTAGTCACGAAATATTCCGAATCTTGCCCATATGTGTTTGACTAAATATGCTTGTAATTTGTGATGTACACTTGAATTAAGCAATTCAGATCTAGTACACACGTGATTTGCAAATGCACGTAACACCTCGGTCGAAAATGGTTGCGGTGTACTAGATCCACTTGCTTCAGATTGATCATAATCGGTCTATTGTTGAGTATATGTATCTCGTTCATCCTCAACAATCATATTATGCAATATGATACATGACCTCATAATAATAGTCAAATCGGATATATCCCACATGCAAGCTGGTTCACGAATGATTTTAAATCGAGTCTGCAACACTCCAAATGCACGTTCGATGTCCTTCCGACATCCCTCCTGAACTTGTGCAAATAACTTGTCTGATTCACTATGAGGAAGCCTAATCGATTTGACAAAAGTAGGATAAGAAGGATATATACCGTCAGCTAGATAGTATACCATATTATTTGGACGTTGGTTCACAAAGAAGTTCACCCTTGGAGCATTTCCCTGTTCAACATCATCGAACACTGGTGAACGATGTAGAACGTTTATATCGTTCAATGTGCCTCGACATCCAAAAAAGGTATGCCAGATCCATAGATCATGGGATACAACTGCTTCAAGAATAATAGTGGTGGTTCCCTTATCTCCTCGAGTAAATTGTCCTTCCCATGCTGTATGACATTTTTTCCATTCCCAGTGCATGTTCCCAGTGCATGCAATCAATACTCCCAATCATCTCCGGGAACCCTCGCATTTCACTAACATGCAAAATTCTTTGTAGGGTCATCTTGAGTTGGGGCTCTAAGATACACTTGCTCGTACAATTGTATGATTCCCTTACAGAATCTACGCAAGCACTCCAAAGCGGTAGTACCTCTAATTTTGATGTATTCATCCACCGCATCGGCCGCCACACCATATGCTAACATTCACTGGTCGTGGTACATTTTGCTAATGGAGATATACCTTTTTTCTTGGCTGCATCAAATCGTTGGGTGAAGTAGTTGTCACTGCTTGATAAGTCCTCAACGATCCGAAGGAAAACATGATTACGCATCCGGAAACGCCGACGAAACATTGCATCGTCATATGTTGGTTGATTGGCAAAGTATTCGTCAATCAGTCTTTAATTTGTTGCTGCATGATCTCTCTTGAAGTACTTTCCATTTAAGTCATAGCTCAACTTCTGCAATAGCTCTTTTCTCTCGTCATCGAGATGCTCTTTTCACTTAACTTCAGCCACATCTTCATCTTCTTAGCCTGAGTATTTTCTTTCATTAATTGGTTTGTCTATTTTTGCCTCTGGTTTGCCTCCTCTTGCAAGTAGGCTATTTTGTTTAATCGTTCCAACTCTGGCGCTTCCAATGTTGCGCCCTTACCTTTCTTTTTAGCCTTTATCTTAGCTGCATCCCTTCATATTGGACGTGCGATAATACCTACAGAGTTGGAGTCACTAGCATCACTCTCGTGGGCTCTCTTCGGTCAACTGCTTCCAGAGCCAGTATTTCCTCCTACCTGACTACTATAACCTACCTGACTACTATAACATGGTTGATCATTGACAACGAGCCATTCCTTCATTAAATTAAAATTTCCATTTCCAACACTTGAATGTAGTTTTCGCCAATACATCATGCTCCACCCACCCGCTTTGTTGCACACGTTTAGCGTTATCGTAAATGCCAACCCATTTGGCCAATATTTTGTTCACGTAGTTGTAATGATTTCTGCACGAGTTTCCATCACGTGGAGGATCAAATGAACAATGCTCATTACATTACTCAGCAATTTTACCCCAATATGAATCACCTTTTTGGTTTCTACCAATAACGCTATCTGTTCCATATTTGATTCATCCACTTAGTAACACCAAATTTTCCTCACTGGTCCATTTAGGGTTTCTTCGGCGAGAAGGAATAACATCATATGTATCTGGAGTGGCTTCATGAACACCGCTCATACCACCATGAGCCATTTGTGTAAAAAATTCAAGGAATTCCGTTGGAGTAGAAGAATAAGGGAGTGCTTCAGATGAATATGACATCATTGATCCAAAATATCTATTTCGTCTTTTTAGCAAAAGGATGGGTATTTTGAATCAAACCTAAACCAAATTAAAACTTGAACCGATTTTTTATAAACCGAACAATTTTAGATTTTGTTGAAATTAAAAAAAAATAAACTGAAAGAAGTAGTCCAACCATAAAAAAATATCTTGTTTTTTTTTTTTTTTTTCAATTGATAAGAAATATCTGATTGATATTTCTTTATTAGTATTTTTGATTTTTTTTTTCTCCAAAAACAAAACCAAAACCAAATAACCGGACAATCTAGACTAAACCAATCAATTACCATGTGGTAGATTATAGAACCAATCAATTCTAAAGATGTTATGATAGGCCAATCACTCTTTGGCCTTATCCAAAATCTTTTTGTGGACAGATTCTGTCTTAGGCCAATCTCTGTTTCTCTCTCTGTCCAGAGAGAACATGGCAGCATCAACAGTACCATTTCCTTGCTTGAAACTCCATCATCAACCCAATCTCCTTCATGGCTGCAACCACTCATCTAACCAAACACTCCTCAGATTCAACTTTTCACCTCCAAAACATCTACACATATCCTCACATAGTGGCAGCACCCGGCGATTCAAAGTCCTGCCAGAGACCATCACCGCCAAATTAGAAGAGGAAGAGGAGGAGGAGGAGGAGAATACAACTGGTGATCTTGATCCTCCTGCCTCCATTAACACTAAGCTCTACTTTGGGAACTTGCCTTACAATGTTGACAGTGCAACTCTGGCTCGAATCATTCAAGATTTCGCTAACCCTGAGCTCGTTGAGGTTCTTTACAACAGAAACACAGGACAGAGTCGTGGATTTGCCTTTGTAACCATGAGCAATGTCGAAGATTGCAACATCATCATCGATAACCTCGATGGAACTGTAAGTCTTTTGCAGACTTACAAAACACACCAAAAAAAAGACAAAAACACATTTTGGTTGATGTTTTTTTGTTTGGTCTTTCTCAGGAGTATCTTGGTCGGGCTTTGAAAGTGAACTTTGCAGACAAACCAAAGCCTAACAAAGAACCACTGTATCCAGAGACAGAGCATAAGCTGTTTGTTGGTAACTTGTCGTGGACTGTAACATCCGAGTCTTTAGCTGGAGCGTTTCGAGAATGTGGAGATGTGGTTGGAGCCAGAGTTGTGTATGATGGAGATACCGGAAGATCACGGGGTTATGGCTTTGTGTGTTACTCTTCCAAGGTGGAAATGGATACTGCACTTGAGACGCTTGATGGATTTGAGCTTGAAGGTCGGGCGATTCGAGTAAACCTGGCTCAAGGGAAGAAATTTTGATATCATACAACAAACATTGCGGAATCATTTTGAGTTTTATTATACATTAGAATCATGTTTAAACTGAACTAGTTAACTCAAAGATCAATAGATGTTTTAATGCTTGAAGGTTTGGTAATAATTAATCAGTATTACTCCAATCTATGACGTATTCACAGTTTCACACAATGACACAAAGGAAAACTGTTATGTGTCTTTGCCAGAAAACACAACTTTTGAATCAATGACTGCATTGATCTTATTCAGAATCATGCCCTTTTTAACACTCAATAGTGGTACCAACCATATACTAGCTTTGCTGAACCAAATCGCTCATTACATTTTTAAGGGTGGAAGCAAACAACATATATTCTAAAACTGAGTCTCCTAAACTTTTTGCCACGTTACAGCTATAGTTCAGTGGTTGTAACTTTGAAAGTACAAAAGCCAATCCTCAAAAAACACTCTAATCCAATAGATGACTTGAGAACCCAAATAGGTCGATCTGGTATGAAACAATTAGAAAAGATAGGGGCCAAAAAAGTGAACCTGTCAGACCGCCGTGCGACCACCCCGACTAGGAAAGACCTAGCCGAGTAACGATCCTCTACAGCGCCAGAAACATCTCGAAGATAATCGTGGCCGTCAATCACGCTCTGATCGCACAGTCATGGTTCATCCACCAGGGTTTAGGACCTGTCTCCTTAGGAATCAAGGAAACAGAAGTACGAGCATATAGGA
The DNA here is from genome assembly GCA_004349715.1 of Crucihimalaya himalaica. Classification (NCBI taxonomy): domain Eukaryota; kingdom Viridiplantae; phylum Streptophyta; class Magnoliopsida; order Brassicales; family Brassicaceae; genus Crucihimalaya; species Crucihimalaya himalaica. Next base: position 110,678 of record SMJT01000087.1, read on the forward strand.
TAGATCCTGTTCAAGTAAGGTCGTGACCAATGCTGATTCCTGGTGATATATAAACAACACAACTTATCTCCACTTAGTCGATGTGGGACTAAGAAACGACTTAAGTCGCTTTACAAAGCCTAATACGTCGTCGTTTCCTTCACCCATGAACAAATTGCACAATACGTCGTCGTTTACTTACTGAACTAACTAATGTTTAATACGCTGTCGTCTTCTTCCTCAGTGAGACTGAAACAGAGGTTTCTTCTCTGAATCTCAATTTGCTTAAACCCTAAACCCCTTTTGGATTAGGTTTCTCCAATCTTATCGGCCGTGATTGCTTTCCATGAAAATTTGATTTTTGAAATCCGATGATTCTCTCACGTTCTGTCTCCGTGCTTCATTTATGCGGAGTCTCTTCTTCAGCGCCGTCGAAGCTACTATCTCAGAAGTTCAAGGTCTCGTTTGGTCTCGCTTATGGTTCATCTGTTTCTTTCCGTTTGAGCTCTCTGAATCGATCTGATGGGAAATGGGTTCGTGGGTTTGCGTCTACAACTGAAGCAGAAGTAGAGAAAAAGGGTAATGATACGTTCTTCGCCGACCATACCGTTTCTTGGAAGTCTCTTGGGTTATCGGATAAGGTCTCTGTAGCTCTTCGAGATTCTGGGTTCGATAGACCATCTCTTACCCAGGTGATTTTTTCAAATTTGATGCAATCTAACAGAGAACTTGGAGAACATTTGTTGATTGTGAAATGATTAGTTAAATTTCCAGTTTTTCTGTAAAGTTTTGAGAAGTTGTTTGCTAGATGATTGGTTTTATGTGTTCAATTACTGGATAACAAGTAGTGGAACGAAAGAGAACCCTTTTTACTACTAAATTTAAAGGTAATCATTTTTTTGTTTTAGGTTCTGAAATTTTTGATTGTTAATCTGATTTTTTTTACTTTTTAGGCTGTTTGCATACCGTCTATATTGTCAGGGAAAGATGTTATTGTCGCAGCAGAAACCGGTAGTGGTAAAACACATGGATATCTTGCTCCAATAATAGATCAATTAACGAACACCGCTCTTGATTCTGAGGGTATAAATGGAGAGGGAAGGCCGTTTCCGCTTAAGAATCTCTCTCTTATTCTGTGTCCAAATGTGATGTTGTGTGAACAAGTGGTTCGGATGGTTAATGGTCTTCTTGCTGAGGATGGTAATCCACTTCTCAGAGTTGAAGCTGTTTGCGGGGCTCAGGTAACAATTTCTTTGCGAGAAGCAAATTTTATTAACTTCCTTGATAAGTCTAATCTGTCTTCTATAACCATTTCTTTTATTGATATTAGCTTGGTTACTTTGTAACTGTTTAAATATAGCTGAATATATAAGTTGCATTTGCTGCAGGGTTGGCCAGATAGACTTCCTGATATAATTGTTTCGACACCCGCTGCTCTTCTGAATAATATTGAGCTGAAAAGGAATAGGCGTCTGGAATTTCTTCGATCTGTCAAATATGTGGTATGGTTTCCTTGTTTAGAGTTGTGTTGTACTGTTCTGAGTCTGAGCGCTTTTGGAGGTGTGGATCTTCTGTTGAATGTTTGGATCACTTGCAGGTCTTTGATGAAGCTGATATGCTTCTGTGCGGAAGCTTCCAGAATCAGATTATCCGTCTGATAAACATGCTGCGATTTGATGAGAAACAAGTTTCTCGTATGTCTACATCCAATACTGGCAAACCAGTGGAGATTGATGCCTCTGTACCCCAAATTGATCTAGAAAATGAGGATGATGCAGAATTTGATGATGGATCTATTTCTGAGGAGGAAGAAGAAGAGGAAGAGGAAGAGGAAGTCGAGTCTCTTGATAATACAGCACAATTGTCTTTTGTTGAGACTGATAATGGGTCAGACTCCAAAAAGGGCTGGAGAAGAGTGAGAAAGATCTATAGCCGTAGCAAGCAGTATATCTTCATTGCCGCCACACTTCCAGTTAACGGGAAGAAGACTGCCGGAGGAATTTTGAAACATATGTTTCAAGATGCTATTTGGGTTAGCGGAAACTTTCTTCACCGAAACAGTCCGAGGTGAAAACTTCTCTCTTTCATCTTTTTTGAAGTACTGGGCATTTTCCCATATCACCCACCCCTGTAAATTGTTGATTGTCATGTGTATGTATCATTAATGCGGTCGAAGATGGGAAAAGGAACAATTATTTATAAGAAACTACATCGGCAATCTACTTCTCTTGACTAATTACTTACATTGTTCGTATGCCACCCCAACTCTGATTTTGTTATTGTCTTTGCTATGTTGCAGACTAAAGCAAAAATGGGTTGAAGTCACAGTAGACTCACAGGTTGATGCTCTTATAGAGGCTGTAAGAAACAACAACAATAACAACACAGAGAGGACGATGGTGTTTGCAAACACAGTTGAAGCGGTTGAAGCAGTGGCTGATATATTGGAGAAAGCTAGTATCCAATGTTATCGTTATCACAAAAACCACAAGCTTGAAGAACGTGCTAATATATTAGCTGATTTCAGAGAAACCGGGGGTGTCTTTGTTTGCACTGATGCCGCTGCCCGTGGAGTTGATGTTCCTAACGTCTCACACGTTATTCAGGTTGATTTTCTAAATTTAACTAACAACCTTTTCAAAGTACTCAGCTCTCTAAAACCATAATGAAAATTCTCGTGGGTGATTGCAGGCGGATTTTGCTAGTTCTGCAGTGGATTTCCTTCACAGGATAGGTCGAACAGCTAGAGCTGGGCAATATGGAACAGTGACCAGTCTATACACCGAGGCTAACCGTGATTTAGTAGAAGCAATCCGTGAAGCAGTGAAGATGGGTCAGCCAGTGGTATAAACTCTATCAAAGTCCCATGATCTCAATTCAGTTTTAGCATCATCCGTAGTAGAATCCTTTGCATGCTCAATCGCAACATTAGCTCATGAACATTAGCATATTCCTTGTGGTGATTCATTCTTGTGTTATGTTATCTGAAATATTCAGGAAACTGCATTCAGCAGGAAAAGAGGTTTTAGGAACAAGGTTAAGAAGAGAGGTAAATAAACTAAGAATCCATAGATGCAAAACAATTGAGAAAGATATTGAAGCTAATTGTGTTTAATGTTTCAGCTTTTTTGAAAGCTGGAGAAGCAGAGGAGCCTCAAGCTGTCAGATTTTAAAGTTCTGATAATTGTTTTTTTACAATTTCATAGGCGTTGTTGTTGTATATAGAAGTACCGATAAATCGAATAATCATTTTTGTTATTTTGTGGGTTGTACCAAAATTTGATATTGATAACAATCTCTTTTATGCCAAGCTTCTTTTCGTATTTCTTCCTCAACAATTACAAAATAGTTTTTATATTAATTAATTTTTCGAGTTATTAATTTATTGATATACTTATTGAACTGAAATACTAATTTGAGACCGAAAAAATATAATAATTTATAGAGATATTAATTTATTGAGTATTATACTCTATAGAGGTTATACTGTATTTTGTTGCAAATGTAATCAGCCATATCATGGAGAAATTTTGTTATTTTGACCCCCAAAAAGATGTATATGATTCTAATTATCTTAAAAATTCAACGACAAAGAAGAATATTGAAGAAAAGCAGTAAGAACTAGAATAAGATAATCATTTAGTCATAACTTTTGAAACACAAACTCAAAATTCTGTCCAAAAGTATTACAAGAGTGCCTTCAACTCCCTCAGTTCCAAATTAAAATAAATTTATATTTATATTTTTGTTGAATTTATAGATAAAACAGAAAATACATCACTAATCTTACGTTAAAAATGAGAAACATAAATTATTTGTGGAACAAAAGTAAAATAAAACATGCAAAAACTTATTAAAAAGAAGAGAGTTGTTTCATATAAGATATATGACTACATATGTAAATGGTAAGAGGTAAAAAAATTTATATCCATAGAAAAATTCTGAAATCTAATCTAAACTTATTTTGGTAAAAAGTCTAATCCAAACAATGAATTCGTTCGGATGTAAAAGATTAGGAAAGTAGTGTTTCAACACATTTTCTTATGTATACATAGCCAAGAAAAATGTAAAAGACTTAACACATTCGAATGTTAGATACACATGAAGAACAATACGAATTCCGAGCAAGCTTTCGCTGGAGAAGCATCCAATAGCCGCCGAAAGATGCAACGGCTGTGCTCTTAGATGAAGCAGAAGAAGGCGAGTATTACAGAGGAGATGTAGAGTTAAATTTAAGGATAGACATTGACACTTTATTATAAAGAAAAATAATATGTTGCAAAAAGAAAAGAATATTAATGAAATGGTTTAAATTAGAAAAAAAAATATTTGGTAAATATTATGTCAAGAAGGAAAACATTGTTTTTTTTTCTTGTAAGAGAAAAATTAAATTTATATTATTTGAGTAAAAATTAAAAAGAAACTATTTTAAATTAGGGTTTCTTTTTTTCTTTTTAATTTAATTTTTGACAACAAACATACATATTTTATCTGTCTTTGTCATGTGATAAATCCTACATAAAACTCTATTATCTTATATGTGAAGTCAAACGTTGTCAATCATCTTTACAAAATAAAATATGGGGCGAATACTGATGAATCGATCAACAACTCTCAAATGATCTTGTGGAGACTCTCGTCCACCAAAGAAACTATAAGCACACATATAGCCCATAACTCGTCTTTCGTTTTCCAGATCAAAAACGATCGGAGGATTTGGAAAAACTCGTCTCATCTTTCATGTGAAGGATCCCAAATCCCATAAGTCTTTCGTTCGATTCTACTAATCATGCCTCTAAATCGATGGCTAAGGTATAATTTGTGTTTTTCTTTGTTGAAGACAGATTTCACTATGTACTCATAGTGAAATTGTTTGCAATCATCTTTTTTTTTTCACGAGCAAACGATTTTATAAATGAGAAAGTGATACAAGTGCCGATTTGGCAAGACTGTCTGCTTCCGAATCATTCAAGCGAGGAATAAAAGAAAACAAAATAGACGAAAAAGAAAAAAAGAGAGCTCGAATGTCTTTTAGCACTTAATAGATATTATTGTGATTAGCATCCGAGTTTAAAAGTTACACCAGCTGGAGGGAATCCGCAAACAAATGAACATCATCCAATGGATAAGACTTTAGATCATTGTTTGCAATCATCTATGTCATTGATTATAGAGATAAGTCGGAACATTTATTCTTGTTAGAAATGTCAAAGTTAATATACCTATTAGGCCTAACCATCAGTTACTTCTAAGTGTCTACACAAACTTAATTATCGTACACCCATCACATGTTTCACTTTGATTTTAACTACCCTAAACTTAAACACCCCAAAACCAGACTTCCCCACAGAAAACCAGCAATCTACAATCTTATACAAACCATCATAGACATAAACCTTAAAGCTAATACTCTTCACATAATCCTCTTATCACTTATTCCTCAATACCATAATGCATACTCCTCTCTAAGCTAGATTATCACTTTTTACTGCATGATCAACGGAAACAACACAGAGAAATCATGAAACTAACTAGACTGATCTACGAGTCTCTCCGAGTACATCTCATTGTCGAGGAAATGAGTATCCAATTCTTGGGAATCTAGCATTTCCTCCGCCATGAAATAAACCTGGGAGACATGTAAATCGTTTTAGTTCGTTTCATAATATCTTGGTATTGTTGTCGTTGACAATGACCTAGAAGTGAGAATCTAGCAATGGAGACTAGTCTGTAGTATGGTATTGAGGTACGATCAGTGATAAGAGGATTAAAGTATGAGAACATTCTTAGGTCTAAGGTTTATGTCTCTCTGATGATTTATGTAAGATTTTATATTGCTGGTTTGTATTGGAAAAGTCTTGTTTTGGAGTTTTTAAGTTTAGGGTAGTGAGAAACAAATGGCAGCCCGTGATGGACAGCAAGATAATGAAGCTTGCCCTAATACTTACAAATAAGCAGCCGATGGTTAAGCCTGGTGGTTAAGGCTGTTGGTTATATTATCTTTGACTTTTCTAATAAGAAGGATAATGTTACGTTATATATATATTACAAATTATGATTGTGAGTTGTGAACCGTTGCTCTATGAGTATCTAGCGAATCTGTCCTTGATGGAATTAATATGACGAAGAAGCTGATGATGAAGAAGAGTAATCATCATACATATATATCCTTTGTAGATTGCTTTTCTGATGCATTTCTAATAAATTTCTGATGTTTTTTCTCCAGCTAATTTGTCTTTTTATGTAGGCACTCTAAACGGATATTTTTTCATGTCTCTTTGTTTTTCTTTTAGTGCTAATTTTGCTCCAACCATCGCTATTATGGCTAGCTGTCCTCATTTAAAATCTTATTCTTATTCGAACATGTATGTGCATTTGTTATGGTCAATTTCATTATTTCGATTGATAAGAAAACATAGACGTTATCCTCTAATTTAAAACTCAAAATACTAAAAATTACTCACTAATGAATACCAAATTTGTACCCAATATTTTTCTCTTCCTCTACCATTGAGTTTCATTCGATTTTGCCTAGTCTAGTCGTCATTTTCTCAATTGTGTTGTAATATTTTTCTCTTATACGAAATTGGTAGTAGAAATTCTGTTACAGACATTTCTATTATATATAGGATCCGAGTATGTACTTTGTTAACAAGGTTATTAATCTAGTCCGAAATATTTAATTTTTTCAACATGCTTTTTTAGTATGTAAGATAATATTTTAAGGAATGCAAAATGTGTGGGATAAACCCTTCCACTATTGATTGAATAATTCACAATAATATAATAATCAAAAAATACAGGGGCAAAATTCTATCTCTACCAACTCACATTATATATTTTCAAAATACCATCAAATTAAAGGAAAAATATTGAAGAATACTAGTGTAAAATATAATTACTATTCGAGAAAAATATTTTAACTGATTGTACCAAATTAAGAGAATAAATTGGTATGCTTCGATCTAAAATAGCTTTATTTGTAAAAAAAGAGTTGTAAATATTTGCATTTTTACCCACTCGAACAAATATGTGACACATCCTTTGTCAAACTTTTGATAAAATTGTTTACAATTTTTTTCAAAAAATTATGTTTTATTTTTTGGAATGAATGTTAAATTTATTCATCACAAAAATCCGTTTTTATATTATATGTAACTTTTTGTAGAAAATTTAAAGTCATTTGCAACAAGAAGCTAAAAATAAACAAAAATCGATCACGAGTGGCAAACAAAATACAGAGTCCGTCCTCATACTTCGAATACATCATTTTCTTTAGTGTGTTAAGTCGATTTTGGATGAGGGTTTTATAACGATTTGTTTTATGTCAAGCTTCTTTACTTATTTTTTTCTCAACATACAAATATTTCTAGTTGTTGCAAATGTATGAGCTATCTGATGGATGAAATATGTTACCTTGACCCCTAAAAAAGATGTATATGTTTCTAATTATTATAGATATCCAGAGCCGCATTATCGTCTATTAAAACTATAAGCGAAAAATATCCTTTAATTTGATAAAATATTAAAACTAGAACATAAACTATAAACATAAAGACAATATATGAACAAGAAACCACTTTTTGCTTCTTTGTCTACTAAATTACCAAGTTTCCTCTGATGAATGTGCAATAGTCAGTTGTAGACCTTCTATCCAACCTATCTCCAGCCCAATCCGCATCACAATATCCAACGATCTCGGTGCTTTCATTCTTTTCCACCCAAATGCCTTGTCCCAGACTTCCCTTGAGATATCTTAGGATTCGTTCCACCATGCTCCAATGGTACATTGTAGGAGCTTGCATGTGTTGACACACCTGATTCACAGCGAAGCAAATTTCAGGCCTTGTGATGGTAAGATAAATAAGCTTACCTACTAGCCGACGGTATTGTGGTGTGTCCGTGAAAAGCTCATCTTCTTTCTCCCCCTTTCGATTGACCTTGTAGCCATCTTCAAGTTGAGTCTTGGCTGGTTTAGCTCCTAGCTTTCCTGTCTCATTCAACAAATGAAGAGTGTAGTTCCTTTGTGAAAGAAAGAGGCCTTCCGAAGAACGACACACTTCAATCCCTAGGAAGTACTATAGGACACCTAGATCTTTGATATCAAAAGAGGACTTAAGGAAAGCTTTAATCGATGCAATACCTTCGGTGTTGTCTCCGAAGATGATTAGATCATCAACATAAATGAAAAAAACAACAATACCTTTGGGTCCTTGTAGCGTGAACAAGGTGTGATCAGCTTCAGATCTCTTGAACCCTCTTGCCTTGAGGGTTGAGCTGAGCTTGTGGTACCAAGTCCTTGGAGATTGCTTGAGACCGTAGATCGCTTTTTAAAGTCTTAGGACCTTGCCGGGAGCAACTGTGTCTTCAAGACCGGGAGGTGGTGTCATGTACACTTCTTCTTCAAGTTCTCCTTGTAGGAAAGCGTTTTTGACATCCATATACCAAACCTCCCATGTGAGATTGGTGGCCAATGAGAGAACCACTCTAACCGTATAGAGTTTGGCCATGGGAGCAAATGTATCTGTGTAGTCTTCTCCATAGGTTTGAGTGAAGCCGCGAGCTATCAATCGAGCCTTATACCATTCAATGTCTCCATAACTTAAATACATGATAGTGAAGACCCACTTGGAGCTCACCGCCTTCATCACGGGAGGAATGTCCGCTTCATCCCATGTGTGGTTTCGTTCCATCGCGCCTACTTCATCCCCAACTGCATTTCTTCATTCCTCCTTTTCCTTAGCCTCCTCATAGCTTTGAGGTATCTGATCCATCTCAAGTTTTCCAAGAAATGTTCGGTGATCAGTTGGCCAAAGGTCAAGTAAACACACTGCTTGAATGGGATGAACCACACTTGATTGTTGTAGTAAATCCGTTTTTCACATATTTAGAAGGTTTGCGGACCTTTGCTGCGTCTAAGTCTTGGTTGATTCTCATGGTGTGTTGATGAATCCTCCTCGCAATTGGTTAAGGGGTCCTCATTGATAGTTGTCGATGGACCATCCTTTGAATCATCCGTAGTTCCATGTGAATGGCTTGGTTCTGGATCCTTATTGGTTGGTAGGTAATTTTGCAATGGCTCTTGTAGACTTTCTGGATTGTAGCTTTGGTTTTTTTGATCAATTTCAGCCTCTTCCTCTACAAATTTTTCTTCTACATTATCAAGACCTTTTGGTTCTTCTCCCCATTTCCGTAATCCATCTGTGGATCCTTGGTGTGAAGGGGTTGGATTCCCAAGATGATCAAGAAGAAATTGCAAGTTTGTAGCCCGATCGGATAGAGAATGAGATAGATCCTCTAAGTTTTCCCAATCCTTCTCCCCATAGTAGCCACAATATTCAATAAACTTTACATCCCGAGACACCAAAATCCGATTGTCGGAAGGATCATAACACTTGTATCCCTTTAGTGGTTGAATACCCGATAAACATACACTTGGTGCTCTTTGCATCCAATTTGTTCACCTGGTACCAACTTAAAGCAAACACACCCAAATACACGTAAGTGATCAATCATGGGTTTTATTTTATTAAGTACTTCAAAAGGTGAGGAATCTTTTAGGATTTTTGTTGGAATTCGATTGATGAGGTAACAAGCGGCTATGACCGCATCTCCACAAAAACGTTTTGCCACATTGGTGTGGAACATCATTGATCTTGCCACTTCTATTAGGTGCATGTCCTTCTTTTCCGCCACTCCATTTTGTTGTGGTGTATAAGGGCAGCATGTTTGATGAATGATGTCGTGTTTGGCTAGGTGCTCTTTAAACCTATGACTTGTATACTCTCCACCAATGTCAGACCTAAGTACCTTGATTTTCACATTGAACTGATTAGCAACATAGTTCTGGAAGTTAAGGAATGCATCAAACACACGATCCTTAGATGGAACCAAAGTAATCCAAGTATATTTTTATTTTTCATCAATGAGGGTCACAAAATACTTGTTGTTATCCCTAGATACGCATGGTGAGGTCCAAACATCCGAATGAACTAAGTCAAAACAATTTTCATAAATAGTACTCGATTTAAGAAAGATAAACTGGTAATGTTTACCGAGAATAGAAGGCTCACAACTAAGATGATCAAAAGAGACATTAGGCATCATCAATTCAAGTGCACGAGAATGAGGATGACCTAACCTAGCATGCCACATTGCATTTAAACAAACTACACTACTCGAATTTAAAGCTATAGAATTAAAAGCGCTTGGTGAAGTGTTCTCAAGAACATAAAGAACATAAAGCTCATCCTTAGTTCCTCCTTCTCCAAGTATCTTTCTGGTCTCAATATCCTGAAAATAATCATCATTAGGACCAAATATAGCATAGCAATTCAAATCCTTAGTAGCCTTTTTAACTGATATAACAAGTTAGAAGTAAACTTAGGCATATAGAATGCTTTAGACTCCTTATCAAATAACCTCAGGTTCCCTACTCCCTTAACCGATACCTTATCATCATTCGCTATAGTCACATTTCCTAGAGCCGGTTCTATATTCCCTAAAAGATTCGGATTACTAATCATATGGTGAGAATCACCTGAATCTACAATAAGGGAAGTGCTAGGTTTGTCAGATAAAAGGGAGATACCGGATTCCTTTAGGAAAACAATGGACTTGATGAGAGCTTCCATGTCCGATTTTCTTACAACATCACCATAACTTGTCCTAGTTCATCCTTGGACTCCACTTAGAGGTTTGCCCTTGGACTTTCCTTGAACTTGCTTGGCTTGAGATGGGGATGGAGAACCCAACACTTTTCCTTCGTGTGACCATTCTTCTTGCAATGATCACATATCCACACCTTTCTTTCTTCGTGCTTGTATGTGCTCTTGTTAGCTAGGAGTAACTCTCCTTTCCCACCAACGAGACCTAGGAAACCTTGTTCCCTTTCAACTTGGGCACAAACTTCATCTAGACTTGGCAACTTATCAGCCCTTAGGAGATGTTTGATAAAGTCATTGAATGCCGGATTCACCGTGAGTAAAATCCCAAACACCTTGTCTTGCTCTCTCCTTTCGTTGAGCACCGCCGGATCTAAAGAACTTGGCCTTAGCATTTCAAGTTCAGCCCATAGAGACCTAAACTTTCCGAAATGCTTTGTGAACTCCATGTCTTCTTGAATGAGGTTTTTGATAGCCTTTTTCACTTCAAACACCCAAGTCAAGTTGGAAATATTCCCATAAACATTCTTGAGCATCTCCCATAACTCCTTTGCGGTTTCACAATAGGAGTATGCTTATAGGATCGATGCTTCAATTGAGTTTTGAATGATGGCAAGGACGGTTTGATCTTCTTGAAACCACTTGTCTTCTTCAGCAAGGGCGACCTCTTTTCCATCTTCTTGGGTGACTTTCTTTAGAGCTTGAGATGTCACAACGTGGCTCCAAAGTCCGCGATCAAGACTTTTTGCAACGATATGGCATCAATAATACATACCATGTGGGTTTTCCATCTAATGAAGCAGCTCTAGCTAGAGATCTTTTGTTATATGCTTTTAGGAGAAGCTCTCCCCATTATGGTTTTGGAAAGCTTGCAATAAGAATAATAGAGCTTTGCAGTAATCTTCCATTAGGACTCCGTTTTGTGGTTCATCTTTACGCGGGAAAAATGAGAATGAATCGGAAGTTATAATGCATATGTTAGAAACTAGCCTTGATAGAGATCTCGAGAGAGTGTTAAGAGTCGGATATGAGAGTTTACATGAGAAAGATCAAGCTCTGTTTCTTCACATATCTTCTTCAACTACAAAAACGATGGTTATGTCAAAGCCATGTTCAGTGACGATAAGTTGGCTGTCGAAGATGGGTTGAGAAACCTAGTCAATACATCTCTCATAGACATATCTTCCAATGGAGATATAATGATGCACAAATTACTACAACCAACGGGTAGACAAGCCATTTATAGACAAGAACCTTGGAAACGCCAAATCTTAATTGATGCTAATGAGATTTGCGATGTCCTTGAATATGATACAGTAAGTTCTTTTCTTCTTTTTTCGTATTTGTTATATTCTTTCTTCTGCTATTGTGCTAATAGTTTATACTGTTTGGAATTTGGTATAAGGTACTAGAACCGTGTTTGGCATATTATTTGATACATCCAAAATAAGCGAAGTGTTTGTAAGCGAAGGAGCTTTCAAGAGAATGCGTAACCTTCAGTTCCTAAGTGTAAGCGATGAAAATGACAGAGTGCGCATACCGAAGGACTTGCAGTTTCCGCCCTTGTCCAAAGTTACTACATTGGAAGGCATACCCAAGAAAGAGTCTTCCTATTAGATTTTATCTAGAAAATCTCGTCGAACTCGATATGCGGAATAGCCAACTCGAGAAGCTTTGGAAAGGACCCCAGGTTGGTTTTTCTATTGGTTTAGTTTGAATTTATGATTATGTGCGCTCTCTTCATGCTTTGATGGTCTTCTCTCTCTGTTATTTGGTTTTATATTCAGCCGCTTACAAATCTCAAGAAGATGGATTTGTCGAAGTCCTGTCATTTGAACGAATTCCCAGATCTTTCCAATGCCACAAATCTCGAGAGATTGAATTTGAATGATTGCGAGAGTTTGGTAGAGATCCCCTCCTCTTTTTCAAATCCTCACAAACTAAAAGTGCTGAACATGTTTGCCTCCACGAAGCTAGAAATCATTCCAACTCACATGAACTTGCATCTCTTGAATCAGTCAATATGACGGCATGCCACAGATTGAGAAACTTTCCAGACATCTCTCTATCTCAGTCACAGCTGTAAAACAAGTGCCTGCATCAATTAGGCTTTGGTCACGTCTTCGTATTCTTAACATAATCATAGTCAGCAATGGAAAGCTAAAGGCATTAACACATGTTCCCCAAAGTGTAAGTCATATACACCTAAGCTACACTGGTGTTGAGAGGATTCCATATTGCAAGATACGTCTCCATCGGTAACAACTTTATCTAAACGGCAGCAGAAAACTCGCAGATCTGCTTAAAAACGATAAGTGAATCAAAGGAGCAACTTATTTGTTCTTACGACACTCCATATGCGCAACTCAATTACACAAACTGCTTCAAGCTGGACAGTAAAGCGCGACGAGCAATCATAACACAATCGTTTGTACAGGGATGGCTTGCTTACCTGGGAGAGAAGTGCCTGTACAGTTCGAGCACCAAGCCAGAGGAAATTCCTTGACCATACGTCTGATGGTTGACATGCCTCTTACCATTCTCAAGGTTTGCGTTGTGATTTCCCCTAATCAGCTAACCAGAGAATTCGAACAATTATTGTGTCGTCGTATAGGCAAAGGCAACATATACCTTCGCATTGACGAGATCAGTGTACGCTATCCCCAGAATCCAAAGAAAACATATGTTTCTGTTCCACTCCTACTTGTTTGGAGAAGAACGATTCTGCGAAGTGACGAGCAGAGAGGTAGTGTTCGAATTCAGTAGCAAATTCAAGATTATTGAATGTGGTGCCCAAATCTGGAAGGATGAACCCGAAATAAACAACGGATACCAAGCTGCATATGGTAAACCAGGATCCAGTGAGGAAGAAGATGGCAGCAATAACCAGCAGGATGCATATGAGTTCAGCAAAGCTTCCAAAGAAGATGAAGTGGAGAGTAGTAGAGTACTGCGGACAGAGAATGTGAATCTGAATCCGTCGAAGCATACTGAGAGATGTATCCGGCGAAGCGTACGAAAAGATGAATCTGGCTAAGCATAAGAAACCATAGACCACTTTTTATAAAATGTCAATAATTTCCCTATCGAGTATAACTGAAACATATATATTGGAACATAGCTATGTGCCTGAAACAAACTCAAGATTCCAGTAGTCTCTTCAGGTTTTTTTCTTGTCATGCCTCAGCTGAATATTGTACCATTTCTTCTTCTTCACTCCATCTTCTTCCCTAACTGCGACTTCTCCTTCTTCTCTAGGTTCCATTAAAAGGCTGCTCTTCTTCTTGTTCTTTACCTTGCTCCAGCTTCTGTTCTTGCTTGAACCTTGCTTCGCCGGCGGAAAGATTGTGTACGCTGCACATATCTCGTTCCTCCTCTTGAGAAGCTCATCGATCTGCAAACACAACAAAATTCTCTTCAAGTAATCATGCATATAGGAGAAAGGGGTGATCTTTAAAGCTACATTTTACCTCTTGTACTTCCCCTGCGCATTTACTAGCCATATCTGTGAACTGTGCAAAGACCTCGTGATATTCAGATTCAAATCTCAATAGCTCGGTTCTTTTCAAGACTATCTGAGCTTCAGTGGACTGGAGACTCTCTTTTTCGTTAGCGAATGGAGCAGATGAGAATATTTCTAGAGTATAGCTCACACTTTTGAAAAAATTGTCACCTAGAGAAATATGACACCAAGTGAGGTTAAGTGAGGTTACTCTACTTCTACCGATTCCTTAAAAACTGTAAGCTAATGAAACAAACATTACCATAAACAGCAAATACATGAGATCCAGGTTTCAGTTCAGTGATCTCAAATGGTTGGAATGCATCGAGCCTTTTGAAAAATCCGGTTTCTGGATCCCTTGAGAGAGCCCTCTGTGAGGAAAAGGGAGAAAACTGAGTACATGGTGATCAAAAGATGAAAATAAAAGTGTTAACTTAAGAGGGCAGATAAGATAGTTAACCGAATTAACCCTGTGATCGAAACGATAAACAGGAAAGCCGAAAAAATATAACCCTGCAGTCGAGAGCTTTCCCGTTCTCCTGCTGTCTTCCTTTTGCAGAATGAATGAAAATAAAATACAAATTTAGAAACCGAAAGAAACTTAAGAGTCATGAAGATTCGATTGGATGCATAATTTTGACGTCACAAGTTTAATGAGAATAGCAAAGTATAAAAAAAATTCTGATCAAACCACTCTGCGATGTAATCCGGAGATGTGACAATAAATTAGTTACTCAACAAACTAATAGTATAAAACATAATACCTGAAGGGCCAGACTCAGTCCTCCATTCTCTGCTTGATCAAAGTAAAGCAACTGAAAAGCAAAAGGAATCAAAAGGTATAATACAGAACAGGAAAAACAACTACAAGATTATTGAGCACGAAAGGCAAGAGTTTACTCAAACACACCTTGAATTTGTTTTTAGCAGATGACTGCACCTTACATATCAATCCGGCCTGGGCTTCTTCTTCTGTTAACGTAACAGAATAAAAGTGAGCCGACTGCTTTTCAACCTGTTAGAGAAGCAAATATCTCAGAGATGACAGATCCACATTAATGCAAAGAAAGTAAATGCTTGCGTACACAACTAATCATACCTTCCGGGAAACAACTTGCCCAACCGTAAGAGGCAAAGTAGTAATCATACCATTCAGCGCATCCTCCAATATATTTGCTGAGACTGTTGTCTTGATTTGCACACCAAGCTTACTGTGTTGAACAAAATTGTCAAGTTGTTAATCATCCCCCAAACAAAAGTAAAGAACTTAACAAAATTTCTAAGCTCTTCAGAGCTAAGGAGATTTTTGGTAGTAATGGAAAAAAACACAAAGTAGAGCAAATCTGTTTACAAACTCACTTGAACAGCGCGGCGAATATAGTATTAACAGCTCCTAAGCTTGAAAGATCGAGCTCAAGGTCTTCATTTTCCGGACCAGCAGCCTACATAGACATCACAGGTGAATCAATGTAATACTATATATGGGAAATTTAGTCGATCTTGAACAAAGGGGCATCTAAAGAATCACATTAGGTGATTTAAGGTTATCTGGACACTGCAAAAGTGTAGAATGCTTATTCCAATACTAATTAAACCAGTAGCAAAACACAGCTACCCTACAACGCTAAACCATTCGGTCCAAAACTTCCCACTATAAATGGTATTTTCTATGATTCAAGAATATCACAAACAATGCCGGAATATGATACTATATCCCGGCGCTTCATACCATCAAAATTAGAAAAACGATGTTAAAACTCAGAACTTGCATGAAATCTCACCTCAGAGCCAGTTATATCATATTGACGCCGATTCTCCGGATCCGACAAGACCTCATAGGCAAATGTAATCTCCTCAAACATATCTGCTGCAACCGGGTCGTTTGGATTCTTATCAGGATGGTACCTGAAATAACTAAAC
This sequence comes from Crucihimalaya himalaica, assembly GCA_004349715.1. Lineage (NCBI taxonomy): Eukaryota > Viridiplantae > Streptophyta > Magnoliopsida > Brassicales > Brassicaceae > Crucihimalaya > Crucihimalaya himalaica. Next base: position 126,743 of record SMJT01000087.1, read on the forward strand.
TTCAGTACAGGTAACAATTAAAAGGAAACAACAAACACACACACAAAAAAACTAGAGATTTGATCCACCAAGTGATCTACTTAAACACAGAGTCAATACTTCCACAAAATCTAAACCTCTAAATCACTTCTGAACCTAAGTTGCATCCAACAAAACATCTTAATGACGAAAGTTTCAAACTTTTTTCACAGAATTGAAAAAGACCTGAGAGCCATTCTCCGATAAGCACTTTTGATCTCTTGATCAGTCGACTTGCTGGGGATGCCAAGGACTTCATAAGGGTTCCGTCGTCGTCGGAGATCATCTTCTCCGACGTCTTTATTCTCCGATCTCGATGTATGAGTGGGCATTGTTTACCAAAAGTGTTTTAGATTTTGTTTTAGAAGCTAAAAATCGTTGCTTTAAATTCCCAAGCTGGATATAGCAAAATCTGGGGATCTTCGTCAGAGAAGTTAGCAAGTTGGGAGAATGATTCATGCCTCGTGAATTGTGGATTTTGTTAATCCAAAACCCTAGGAGAAGAGACAGAGAGAGAGGTAGTTCCATGGGGAAAACCCCACAAGCACTGAGCTGGAGAAGACAAGAGAGAAGAGACGAGACACTACACTAATTCCTTATTTTCACTTAATAATTTGTTTTTATTATCTAATTTAAAATTTTAACTGATTAAAAAAAAAAAAATCAAATGACCCACTGTCATTAGAAATGGCCCAAGACAGATAAGAAAAGCCCAGAAAGAATACTGTATATGGCACGTGCCTCATATGTGAGCTTTGACTCTTCAGAGTCCTGTCCTGTTTAATGTCTGTGAACTAGACATCTTTACTATAATTGGTAATTGTGTTTGCATTTTCTTGTTGTGCGATCTGTGTTTAAACATTTTTTCAACCAGAGCTTTTGAATAAACATATAGAGGTTTCTTTGAATTTTCACAGTGACACTAATGAATGAGGGATTGAAGCCAGCAATGTCTCTGAGTGATAATGCACTTTACCATTTGAGTAAGATGAGATCATCAATACGTGGGAATAATCTTTGTATGGAATAGGTGTCAAACAAGGAGGATGCTTGGAAATAAACAGAGATGCTGAATTTTTCTGTGTCATTGATAATGGAGATTACAAAGTATATATGCAGAGATAAAGATATTCGATCTTATAACTACGCTATTTTACAAGATCATATTTTCAGAGATAAGGAAAGACTATTATCAACATTAAATTTCTCTGATATCGTTATGAATTCTAAACACTAAACCAAGCTAGACTGAACCAATGTCGATTGCATCAAACCACACTCATAACCGGTGATGCAATCTCCAACACACCCCCCTCAAGTTGGAGCATACAAATTGTATATGCCTAACTTGTGTCGAGACTCTTTGAATCTTTCTTTGCCAATCGGTTTTGTGAAAATGTTAGCAAGTTGAGCAGTTGAAGCAACATGATGAGGAGTAACAGTTCCTTTGACAAGTTCGTCACGAACAGAGTGACAGTCAATCTCTATATACTTAGTCCGCTCATGGAAAACAGGATTAGTAGCAATATATATCGCAGCCTTACTGTCAAAGCACATAAGCATCAGTTGATCATGTTGAACTCCTAGTGCCAGCATTACTTGTTTTAGTCATTTCAATCTTGAAACCAAGACATAGTTCGATATTCAGCTTCGGCCGAAGACTTGTTGACTGTTTGTTGTTTGTGTGTTTTCCAGGAGATTGGCGAGTCACCAAGTTGTACAAAGTAGCCTGTAACTGAACGTCGGGTAAGTTTGCAACCAGCCCAGTTGGAATCACACCAACCGGTGATCTGAAAATCATTGTTTCTGCGCAGCAAAATGCCTTGACCAAAACCTGCTTTCCGATATCTAACCACACGTAGAGCAGCTTTCCAATGATCTTAGCGTGGTTGTTGCATAAACTGAGCTAAAATATGGACTGAAAAAGAAAAATCAATACGCGTTACTGCCAAGTAAATCAAGTGACCAATCAAACGTCGATAACGTTGCGGATCAGGAACAAGTGGTGATGAAGACTGAGCCAGTTGATGATTATGTTCCAATGGAAACTCACTGGCTTTGCACCAAGCAAACCAGTTTCAGAAATGATGTCTAATGTATATTTGCGTTGACAAATGTATATCCCAATCGCATTTCTAGCCACCTCAATCCCTGAAAAATACTTCAAGGGTCCAAAATCTTTCATGTGAAAACATGTTGCAAGATAGTTTTTGAAATCTTGTGTTGCCTTTGGCGAACTTCCCATAATCACTAAATCATAAACATATATTAGTATGTTTATACGAACCTCATTTTTGACGAATGTGAACAGAGAGTAGTCCCTCAATGGCTGTTCGAAACCATATGTTGTTAGGGCATGAGACAATTTCTCAAACCAACATCGAGGTGCTTGTTTTAAACTGTACAAAGCTTTGCGAAGACGACAAACCTTGTTGGGATGTGAAGCTTCAAACCTGGGAGGCAACCGCATATAAACTTCTTCTTTCAAATCGCCATGTAAGAAGACGTTATGCACATCCATTTGATGAATTTCCCAATTCTGTTTTGCAGCAACATCTAAAAACAATCGGACTGTTCCCATTTTTGCTACAGGAGCAAATGTCTCACTATAATCTTCCCCTTCTATATGTTTGTTACCCAAAGCAACTAATCTAACTTTGTATCTTTCGATAGTTCCATCGGAGTTATGCTTAACTTTATAGACCCATTGACATCCGATTGCTCTTTTTCATTCAGGCAAGTCTTCAATGGACCAAGTGTTATTTTCTTCTTACGCATCAATTTCGGAACCCATCGCAGCGTGCCAACGTTTATCCGCAACAGCTTGTTTATATGATTGAAGTTCACGTGTGTTGATGATAGCTGCAACATACGCGATGTGTGAAGTAGAAAATCGATGGCCATCATCTTGTTTAGAGAGAGGATAAACAACCGTGTGTTGAGCTACTTATTTGTTTTTACAACCAGGAGCATTAACAACATAGTCTTTCAAGGCAACATGTGGTGCATGCTTCCTTGTGCTTTGTCGAGGAAGCTGCAGATATGGAGCTACAGAGATCAGCTCTGATGAACTAACAACAGAAACATGTGGGATCGAAATCAGAGCAACACTCGGAATCGCGGTGCAACCAGAATTGACGGTGGAATCAAAGACGACGATGAAACTTGAATCCAGTGGAATTGAAGCTGGTGAGTGAGGTGTCGGCAAAGATCGCGATGGTGGATCCGGCGCAGTAGCCTGAGTCGATATAGCAGATGATTGCAGATCAATCACAATTGAGCTCAATTCAGCAGGTGGGACTGTTTCATCAATTGGGCTCTGTAATGGACCAACTTCATTTTCCAAAGAAACTGGCCCATTAGAAATTGGAGCCCATAATTCTGTCGCTTCTTCAACAGAACTCGACACAGACATTGAAGCTAAGAATGGGAACACAGTTTCAGAGAACAATACATCTCTAGAGACAAAGAATTCTTGTTTTTTAAGATCATACAGCCTCCATCCTTTTTGACCATGAGGATAACCCATAAACACACACTTTATGCTTCTAGCCATAAATTTATCACCACCTCTGTTTTGATTATGTGCATAACATAGGCTTCCAAACACACGCATGTGATCATATCTCGGTGCTTTGTTATGCAAACGCTGATATGGTGTGTCATTTTGCAAAACAAGACTTGGTGTTCGATTAATCAAATATGCAGCAGTTAATACACATTCTCCCCAAAACTCCATAAGAATATGAGCTTCAAATCTTAACGACCGTGCGACATTTAGAATATGTCTGTGTTTTCTTTCTACTTTCCCATTCTGCTCTAGAGTGTCTACATAGGAACGTTCGTGAACAACACATTTCTCTTGAAAGAATTTTGTCAAACACAAGAATTCAGACTGTTGTCGCTTCTCACTGTCTTAATGCTAACTTCAAACTATCATTCAACCAACGCAAAGAATTTTTCAATTTTACTGGTGCTTCACTCTTGTCATTCAACAGAAACAACCAAAATCCTCTAAAGTAATCATCAACAATTGTCAGAAAAAATATTTAGCTTCGTTGTGAACTTGTGAAAAAATATTTATTATTACTCAAAGGAAAAGCATTTCGTGTTTGCTTAGCCCGGAAACATACATCACACGCCTTATTCAAATTTGCAGAAGAAACAAAAACAGACATCTCAGGAACTAAACAACCAAATTTTGCAGAAGGGTGACCCAATCGAGTATGCCACAGCTCATATTTCTTCTGTTCTTCCGTCTGAAGTGTTGTTGCAATCTCCACACTGCGAAAGTGAAAGGTTCCTCCTACATGTTTACCAGTTCCAATCATCATCCTCGAAGTGTGGTCCTGTACGATAAGGAAGTGATGAGCCATATGCACTACACAATGATTCTCATCGATTTTCCAAATGAGATTAAATCAGATTGAAAACCATCAACATAGAACACATACTTCATGACTAAACCAGATCCAAGACAAACACTTCCTTCTTTCACTGAAATTTTTTCTCTACCATCAGCTAAAATAACTAAAATCGGAGTCATATCTCTTATGTTTGTCAACACATCAAATCTACCCGTTAAATGATGAGAAGCTCTTGTGTCCATTATCCAAGAGGGAAAGGAAGATTTACCAGTTAATTTTTATGCTCCGTTGTCTTTCCCGGCATTGAGGATGTTCTTGAGTGAGCGTCATTGTGCTGCAGTTAGCCCATTAACTCCATCTCGATCTTGGTCAGTGATAACGTAATTTGCATTCTCAGTGACAACATATACTAACCAACATTAGGTACTGTAACATGGTTAGCATACGTTGGACCACCATGTCCTCGTCCACCACTCGTACTCGCACCACGACGTCCACGGCCTTGTAAGGACCTACCACGAGGTCTATCTCCCCACCATTCAGGATAACCGATGATAGCATATAAACTCTCAGAAGCATGTTCTCCTCGGTTACAATGTCTACACACTAGACCCTTCTCCTTGTCATCACCTCTCACTTGATTTTGACTAGGTTTAGACCTGGCATGTGACACCACAAAGGCACTCACTTCATGTTGTTCCTCCAATGCCTAAGTGCTATTTCAAATCAAATCCTCCTCTTGCCTCACTATGGTGTACACTTCTTCTAGAGGCTATATCGGGAAATGTGAAACAAGAATCGATCTAACTGCCCGGAACAAAGTGTCATCATGTCCAAACAAGAACTGATGCACCTTATCCTCTTCATGATCTCTCTCTTGAAGAGACCCAAGATCACACACACATACCTCCCACACTTACAGGCACGTAAAGATTGAAAACTAGCCATACTATCCCAAATCTTTGTTAGCTTCCCATATTAGCTTTCAATTGCCATTCCTCTCTGCTTGGAACACGTAATTTCAGCCTTGATTGGCTGAAGCTTAGGTCCATTCATCACTGAGAACCTCTTTTTTAAATGCTCCCACAGATCTTTCACCACATCTCTGTGAGAGATATATGATCGTAATGCCGGATCGATAGACATCTTTATCCAAAACACAAGATATTAACGGATATCAAAATATTATGTTTTCCCATTAAAACTGAAATAAGAGAGTATTGAGGTTTATATACATGAGCTGTAAATGTAAATATGACTAAGCTAAGGGAAACTTAATCCATATGTTAATACACCCCCCTCAAGCCGAATCAAGAGCAGGTGTGAAGAGGCTTGAAACCGACAATCTATTAAGAATAGAGTGAAATGGACCCGGATGAAGAGGTTTAGTCAGTATATCCGCAAGTTGATTGTTTGTAGAGACATGCATCACCTTCAAGAAACCATTTTTCACTTGATCCCTAGTAGTATGACAGTCGATTTCGATGTGTTTCGCTCTTTCATGAAACACTGGATTATTGGCAATGTGCATTGCCGATTTGTTGTCACAGAAAAGCTTAGCCTGAGATTGAATCGGTATATGTAAGTCTGTCAGCATTTGATTCAACCACAACATCTCCTTAGTAGCAACGACCATGCTTCTATACTCTGCTTCTGTGCTGCTTCCACTGACTGTGTCCTGTTTCTTAGACTTCCAGGAAATGAGAGAAGTACCCAGGAAAACACATGTACCAGTTACTGACCTTCTTGTATCAGTACATGTTCCCCAATCAGCATCAGCAAACCCATTTAAACAAACTTTTGTTGAAGCTGAGTAGAACAAACCTTGGCCTGGATTGTTTTTCAAATATTTCAGAATGTGATGAGCTGCTTGAAGATGTATATCTGTAGGACAGGAGAGGAATTGACTTAATCTGTTCACTGCAAATGTTATATCAGGACGTGTGATACATAGATATAACAGTCGACCAATTAACTCTCGATAAGGCTTTCCATCATCAAGCAATATTCCAGTTTCTTTGCTCAGATTCACCTTTGGATCCATATGAACTGATTTAGGTTTACAACCCAATAGGCCTGCATCAGAGAGTAAATCCAAGCAATACTTTCGTTGACAGACAGAAATCCCTTCAGAGTTACGAGCTATCTCAAGTCCTAAGAAAAAACGAGCCTGACCAAGATCCTTAGTCTTAAACTGCTTAGCAAGAGTATTTTGTACTGATCTAACTGCCTCATCATTGTTGCTCACAATCAATATGTCATCAACATAGACTAATAAGGCTATGAAAGATGCATCTGTGAGTTTAACAAACATTGTATTGTCTGCATATGACTGAATAAAACCATCACTGAGAAGAGCTTGAGATAGACATTTGTACCATTGTCTTGATGCCTGCTTCAGGCCATAGATGGATTTGTGTAATCTGCACACTGGATTGTTTGGTAGAGTACCAGAAGCAGGAGTATACCCTTGAGGTAAACTCATGTAAATCTCCTCCTCTAAGTCACTGTGTAAAAACGCATTTGTGACGTCCATTTGTACAAGACTCCACCCTTCTCTAGCTGCTAAACCAAGAATTAGCTTCACACTAGCTAATTTAGCCACTGGGGAAAATGTATCAAAGTAATCAACCCCTTCCTGTTGTGTGAAACCCTTAGCAACCAGTCTGGCCACAATGAGTACATACAGGACGAGATGCTCTAGGTTTATAGTTGTTCTGAACTGCATATGCTGTATTATCCACTGGACCATTGTATACAGAACAACCATTGATAGGAGCACTAGCTGGAGTCGACATCTGAAACACCACATTCTCAGCTTGAATAGACGGCTTGATATGTTTCTGTCTTTCATCTTGAGTAACCAGATTGAATGCATCTTCAATAGATGGCATAGGTTTCATCATCAATATATGTCTTCTAGTAGATTCAAAAGATCCATTCAAGCCCATAAGAAACTTAGTAACTCTACTCTTTTGTTGAAGTTTTTCCCATAACAGTGCATCATTACACTCACACTTACCACAAGTACAAATTGGCAGCTCTACATAGTTTTTATATTCTTCCCACAGAGTTACTAGTTCAGTAAAGTATGTACTAACATCCATAGCTCCTTGTTGGATGGTACCTAGCCTCTGTTCAATCTCATAAACCCTTGGTGCATCATCTTGCTTAAATCTAGACAAGATGTTTTTCCAAATTCCCTCTGTTGTTGATATAAAAAGCAAGCTTTGGCCAATCTTTTTAGAAACTGAATTCATGAGCCATGTTGCCACCATGTCATTACAGCGAGACCATGATCCATAGTCTCTGTGAGTAGAAGAAGGTTGAGTAATGGTACCGTCAATGAAACCAAGTTTATTCCTTACGTTTAGAGCCATACGAACGGACCGTCTCCAAGAGTGAAAATCTGCTCCATTTGACAATCGATCTGAGACTAGAACTAACCCAGCATGATCCGAGCTGTGTAAGAAATACGGATTCTCATAATGATCTGTATTCTGACGCATATCAACAAGATTTGGATCTGTTGTTCCTGATGTAGTCATTAGATCCACACTGATAATAGAAGATAACCAAATAATCAAGAGAATTTGAACAGATCTGATGTTAATCTGAGCAAACCAAGAAAACAAGATTCAAGAGTTCAACGTTATGTTTATCCGAAGAACCGAGTTGAGAAAACACACAGAAGTGAAGAAACACTTATCAAGAGTTCGACAATGGCGTAAACAGAGATTACGAAGAAGATGAAGATGGATTGACTGCTTGAGACACTCATTTGATGAAATCGGAGCTCAAATCACGCCAACAGTGGATGAATCGAAGATGATGTGTTGATAATTGTGATGTATCAACAAGAAATTGAAGATGAATTCATGAAATTGAAGATGAATCCATGAAGTTTAGAGAAGATTTGATGAAAAAGAATAAGAGTTCGAAGAAGCGGAAGAAAAGTTTGTTACGCGCTCTGATACCATATTAACGGATATCAAAATATTATGTTTTCTCATTAAGACTGAAATAAGAGAGTATTGAGGTTTATATACATGAGCTGTAAATGTAAATATGACTAAGCTAAGGGAAACTTAATCCATATGTTAATACAAGAAGTGCTTGAATGGTCCACCAATCTTCAAGATCAACAGATCCTTCATCAGGTCTTCGTATTGTTCCATCTAGAAAGCCAAACTTCTTTCTAGAACACAACATCGTCTTCATATCGCACGCCCACTCATCATAGTTGGCTCCCTTCAACAATGGATGTGAGATCACTGCCCCAAGATTATCAGCAGACGTCAAGTCATACGGTGAGATGGTTCTTCTAACTTTAGTCATCAAGTTTGGATTCAGTGGCACAGCAGCACCAATGTTCAGATTCGTTAGCTGATTTTGATTCTCAGCCATCGTCGTTCAGTGATAAGAAAAACACACAATTTTCTTCACAAGTTTTCAGGCTCTAATACCATGAAAATAAATAGAGATACTGAATTTTTCTATGTGTCATTGATAATGGAGATTACAAAGTATATATGCAGAGGTGAAGATATTTGATCCTATAACTACGCTATTTTACAAAATCATATCTTCAAAGATAAGGAAAGACTATTATCAACATTGATTTATCTGATATCGTTATGAATTCTCGAACACTAAGCCGAGCTAGACCGAACCTATGTCTATTACATCAAACCACAGTCATAAATGGTGATGCAATCTCCAACAATGCTCAGGCATGTCTTTAACAATGGACTTTGAAAACAAGGGTAATGCGCTTGACCAAATGATTCGACCATAGAATACGAAGGATTCACAATAGTTCAAAACTCTTCTGATGATTACTTTGCTTTTCCAAGAATTTGATCAGTAATTTAGTAGACGTAGGATGATTGTTTCATAAGATTGGCATGTCAATATTAGAACATAATGTCAAAAAAAAAATTAGGCTTTCAACCTTAACGGTTTATATCAAATTTGATTAGTAAGATGGTCAGTAAAATTTTCTGTTATAGAGCTAGAATCAGTAGTACTAGTATATCATCTTGTTCTTGGGAAGCTAGTACTCAGAAATCAGAAGTGTGTGTGTTCTCATGGATGTTAAAATGGGCTAACCCGTCTCGTTTAACATAAGCATGTGTAGACCCGTTTAACTAGTAGCCCTTTTAAAGCATGTTTATGTTTATGAATTAAGAAGTAAGATCATTGGCCAGCTAAATCACGAGCCAAATATGCAAACCCAAAAAAAATGTGTTTATTTTTAAAAAGTATAATAGATGGGCTACACGTTTAATTTTGATATAACTTGGTAAACCTGGTCTAAACGGGCTAACCTGCTTAAAACCTTTTATTTTTATAGTGTAGATAAACGGGTCACATGCTTATATTGTTATACTGAGCATGTTTAGGCCCGCAGGCTGCTAACCCATTTTAACATCACTATGTGTTCTAGTCAGATTCTTGATTCTAAGACTTCCAGTATCGTCGTCAAGCTTGATGTTGTTGATGCATTGTATTATTTTACTATTGCCAAGTCTATGAATGTCATATACATTTTATAACATGATGATGAAAGCTAAGATATTCTTGGTCACATTTGTGTTTTCGTAGTTTGTGATCACAAGAACATGATCTTCCTATATGGAAAGCAGTTCGATTACAGCGACGCTTTAATCGGTAGAGGTTTTACCTTTCAAGAACTCCAATGTTTTACAAACTTGCGGTTGCAAAAAGTCATTAATTTGCTGCTGAGATGTGATTCATAGTTTCTGATAATATGAATTTGTTCTCTTAGAGCATCTGCATTGGTAGTCTCTAAAAGAATTTTTCACCAATAAAAATTGAAAAATAATAAAAAGTAAGAGAGAGAATGACCATTTGAAAACCTCTAGTCTCTCATTTGTGAACCTTTATAACATCATCATCAATTAGTCTCTCATTGAGAGACTCTAAAAAAAATTAATATTTTAATAGATTCTAGTTAAATGATTAAATTTTAATGCTTTTAAGAAAATTGAACTGCTAAGAATATGACATATGGTTTAAGAGTCTCTTAAAGTCTCATATTTAAGAGACTATCCATGTTCTCTCTCTTCCCTTTTCAATACTTTTATTTTTTTAATTGGAGGCTCCTAATAGAGATGCTCTTAGGACATCCTCATCCATTAGATACTCAAAGAGTATCTTAAACAAAAGAAATAAAAATATTTTAGTGTAATACAATTATATAACTAAATTTTAATTGTAAAATCAAAGTTGAACCAATCTGAAACAGACAAGTGTTATGTGGGTTTCTTATTAAGATCTCATGAGTTCTCAAATGAGAACCCCTCGTCACTCACTCTCCTATCTTTCTATTATTTTTAATTTTTATATTGTAAGAAACTCACCTAAGAACTCCCTATTCAAAATGTTCTTCTAAATAAAATAATAATATATTTTTTTTTCTTCTGAAAATGTTTATCTTATCGTAAGAAGATACGTGTGTAGAAACGGTTCTCATGTAGTCTCGCTTCTGCTTTCTCTCTCCTTCTTTACAATTCTTTTTAATATTTAATTAAAACAGTCTCTCACATATAAACTTCGATGGAGATGTTCTTAGTATCTAGTTGAGAGATTCATTCAACATGTGTTTTCATATAATTAGTTTATATTTTTTTAATGGTTTAATATTTATATAAATAATTAAATTATATTAAAATATAATTTCAACTGATTCTCCTTTGTGTATATGAGATTTGTGTAATAATTTTATTATTATTCCATTCCACATCCTAACATCGACTAGTTTCTTCTCATCTTCCTAGGATCCACTGGCGCATTATCTTCCTTTGTTCTGTAAAAGTCCTTTCATTCCAAGTGTGAAATTGATATCTATCTAGGTTCAATATGTGAACTGTAAAATCCCAATAACCATTTTAAGTGAAAAGTGCACGATAAGCCAAGAAGTATTTGATGTTGATCTTTCGCTGACGACTATGTAAATCTCGAACGAATATGTTGACACTATTTTAGGATAATAAATTTGTTTTTAGATTCTTGTATGAATTGTTGAGCATCAAGTTTGTGACTATGAAAATTGTTGCAAAAATAACAATAAGAAAAACACTTATCATTTAATTTATGGACCCATTTACATGTTACAAGGTACATTATATCAAGCAAATTATTGCTTCTAATAAGTGATTTGAGAGACAAGTCACCTAACGGTGTATTTTGTTTTTTTTCCTCGCTACTGCCATCTTGTCCCAACTTAACTTTTTCAGAAGATAAAATATTCAATCCAACGAACACCCACGAGTGACCTAAATATGTTTTTAGGGTATATATGTTTCGTACAAATGCCATATCTTCAAGGGCATAAAAAATCTTACCTCAATGAATTATGCAATATGCATAAAAATAAATATAACAAATGAACACACATAGAAAAAAAAAGAGAAAAAAAAACAAGTCAAACAACTCTATATATATATGTGTCTCTTGTAGTCTTGTTTAGGGCTTCATTGACACACATCCTCAATGAATAAAAACTTGTGATTCTTTTGCATATGAATAAACATATATAACCCAGATGTATATAGATTATGTAGAGTAAAAACTTGTGATTCTTTTGACAATTTACTTCTCTTTTATAACTATTTTCAATGTTGTACTAATCAATAATCATCATGTCTCTTCTTCTTTTTATCAGCCATAATTTCCCCGCTCTCTCTCTCTCTCATCATCATCAGCACCACCAAACTTCCACCAAACAAGTCTCATCAAACAACAATAAAAAGTTTGAAGGGATTTTGAGACATACGAACACACAATGAAGATCCTGGCCTTGTTGTTCTTATCTAAGAAAGTAAGAGGAAAAAGCAAAACAAGCATATTCCTAAATGGATGATCGATCCATGAAAGTGGGAATTTGACGTGTTTTTTGGGGCAAAGAAAAAAGTTACATCAAGAAGTGTTATTGTCTGAATCTGAATCTGAATCTCAACTCTTCTGGGGAATGGAAGCATTACGGTCCGATCTTCATCTCTCTTAATATATTGAAACAAAAAATTTGTAAGATTTGGTGGAATTTGTATATTTTAAGTTTTTGAGAGATTTGAGTAAGTTTTAATGATATTTTGGTTGATTTGTTAAAGTTTTTATTTAAATGATTGGTGATTTAGAGGAGGTTATTATTAAACTTTGAGTGATTTTGGGTTATTTTTAAAACTAAAAAAAAAAACTAGATAAGTTTAATCCGAAATTGAATTCTTGTATCAATGAGTTCAATCACAAACCAATTCTTCACTTCACATCTGCCTTCTCCGTTCCCCTTCTTCACTCCACCTAAGAAATCAAGTCCCTGATATCTAAACCACCATCACCAAACTTGATGCCCACCTCCACATTTATTGCAGCAATCATTATCGCCGTCAGGGGAAAAAATTCAATATTTTTGAGAGCTAAGAGATGTCAAAGAAGAACTAGTTGATTGTGAAAACACGAGACAACGAACTATATTGTTTTTAGGCAAATGTGAGGAAAGCAAAGCATGTCCGGATATGAAAAGAGAAGAAGAAGAATGAGAAAAGAAGAGATTTGTGTAGATCGACGATGTTTTTATTTTGTTTGAAATCTTTCAAAGTTTCAGCTAAGGGCGTTATTTTTTTAGTCATATTTTTCAAGTAAAATGTTACAAAAAGTCACATAGAATCAGTTCAGTAATCTTTTATGAAATATTTGTGATATTAAATAACAATATATTTGATATGATTTTTACAAATAACAAGAATTGCGAATTATTTTTAATAATATAATTTTACATAAATTTTAAGTTAAATAACATAGGATTTGTGATATTTTAAAATTATTAGTTCAATAATAGGTGATTTTAAGAATACCCAAATTTTTTATAAAATGTTAAGTCTAATACACTCCCTTAATGGTTAAAGTTGTAATACAAGCAATGCAATAGAAAGTTATATAATCAAACTGGTTAGAGTTTGAAAGAGTGTCAAAAAAGACGAGAAAAGATGTCGAAAAACAAACAAACTTTGTCTACCTCGTGAAGGCATTATACCAAAATTCAAGAAATTCATCTAACTTTACAATAGTCATCAATACATGTAACTTTGCCAAACAATCCAAAACCTCGGTACTCTCCGAAGTGAACCCGTTGCACCGATCCTCTTTAGGGTTTACAATAGGAGTATGAACAGTTTCTTCAGACTTTGATCCGAGAGAATAACTCAATATCTATTGAAGAGAAAATGGACATCTAGATCCCGACATGAGGAAGTATATATATGATTTCTAAATTAGCGAAGATTTCTTACTCCTATATGAATTTCTAAATTTATTAAAATATATAAATCAATATTGTCCCCTTATACATTATGAGAAAAAAAACATTTCTTCCACATATTTATACATTATTACAAATATAATAAATGTTAAGATTTATACATTAAAAATAGAGAAATACCCTCCAATACCACAAAAAAGTTTTCATTTCCAAAAATACCACACAAAGCCAACTCTACCCTTATACTTATAAACATATTACTTTAATACCATAAACACTATATTCTCATTTTATTATGACTAATGAATCATTAGGTGATAAAATAAAACAATTATCAGAAAAATAGAAAAATTATTAGAAGAAATCGAAGTAGTAAAATGTACAACTATAAATAACTATTGTAATAAAAAAACCTATAGAAAATGATTTGGATAATGCTAAGAAAAAAAATATTAGAACTTATAAATAATTATCAACATGAAATCAAAGAAAAAGAAAAACCTATATTAGATTTATCATCTATTATAGAAACACTTCAACGAACTAAAACAAATTAAATATTATTTGTTTAACAAATGATGAATTACAAATATTATTAGAAAATAAACAAAAAGCTTTAATAATACCCGAAAAAGAAGATATATCTATAACAAAACCAGTTTATGGATGACTGTAAAGACACACTAGCGCTACAGCTAGAACATTTTAACAAACTTATGTTATCTCTTGATATAAAGGGGGAAGACGATAGAAACAATAGTAATAACGTAAATCAAAAACATTTTTCAATTAAAAAACAAAACGATGATACAAATGAAATAGTTTATGAATATGAATCTGAAGATGAAAATCCATATAATATAGACAATGATAATACATATGACTATCAAAATCCTAACTATGTCAAAACCGAAGAAGGTCAGACTAGTGGTGGCAAAAAAACTAGGGAAGATAATCCTTATTCACAAGAATATTTTTCAAAAAAATTTAGAAAAATACCAAATCAATACATACCTAAGATAAACCCAGACACACAAAAAGACATATTAGATATAGATTATGTAGAAGAATCTGAAAAAGTTATTACTGCGTGGTATAGTACACAAAAATTATTAATTGCATTAAACAAAGAATTAAAATTACTAAGAATACAAGATATATTTAATTATACAATACATAAATCAATAGGAATTGCAAGACAATATTTGACATCATTACCTATAGAAACAGAAACCGTATTAATAAACAATTCGACCTCTAATATAAATTTAATAGATAACATATACAAATTACTGCTAGTAGAATTTGTAGGAAAAAAACACATAATATAAATCAGAATCAGAGGCTGTAATTCAAAAAACCTATTGGAAATTAATGAATTTAAAAATATATAACATGTGTTATGTAGACAATTATATATGTGAATATAAGAAATATTATTACAAGTTAGATAATATAAGAAAAAAACAAGCAGAACCCTTGTTTTTTGGAAAATTACCTAGTACAATAGGAGAAAAAATTTTAGACACATATCAGCAAAGAATAAGTGAATGATTAATTGAAGATACTCTAGGAGGAATGATCTCCACCTTAAAAACTTGGTTATTAGATCAGTGTACTAGTTATAAAATTAAAAAGGAAGCACAAATTAGATTATGTTGTGAAAAACAACAAGAACAAATTGGAGAATATGGTTGTAAAAAACCAAAAAGATATAAAAAATATAAAAAAATAAAACATTGGAAAAAAATTAATAAACAAAAATACTATAAAAAACCATACAACAAAAATTTTAAGAAAAGAAAACATCATTATAAAAGAACTAAACAACAAGATTGTCCATCTGGAAAGAAAACATGTAAATGTTGGCTTTGCCAAGAAATATATCATTATGCAAACGAATGTCCTAAGTGAAAAAAAGACACAAACGGACACATTAAAAGTTATATACAACCAAGGCTATAAACCCTTAGAATCTGATGTAGAATCAGACGACTCTTTATATGAATTTGATTATTCATCTTCTGATGAAGAAGAAAATTCTAGTGAAGAGTAACCCTAATGCAACACTTTGTTTTGGACGAAAAAATATAAGTAAAAATTGGGAAAAATTAGAAAGACCAATAAGGATTATTGTAGCAGATAAGTCTGTACATGAAATCTAGTTTGGATTAAAATTTCAAATTCTAGAGATAGAACAAATGAAATTCCCAATAAGAACAATATATTTACATGATTCAGGATTAGATCTGATAATAGAAAATAATTTTCTAAAATTATATCAACCATTTATACAAACATTAAATACTATAAAACTTACATGTCCAAAAATAAAAAACGAAAAAATTAAACAAATAGAACAGATTTCAATAGAAATAGAAACAAAAATTATAACAAGAAATGAAATAATAAAATTACATATAGAAAATATAACTGAAACCTTACGAAATAAGGTTCTATAAAACTATAGAAGAAACATTAGATGAGGTTTGTAGTAAAGATCCTTTGGATAAGGATAAAAATAAAAACACTGAATTAGTTGAAATAAAATTAAAAGATCTCAACACAGAAATAAATGTCTCAAATAGAATTCCTTATTCTGTTATAGATACACAGGAATTTGAAAAAGAATGTAAAGAATTATTAGAAAAAGGTATTATAAGAGAAAGTCGTAGTCCGTATTCGGTTCCAACATTTTATGTAGAAAATCATAATGAAATTAAAAGAGGAAAAAGAAGAATGGTAATTAACTATAAGAAAATGAATGATGCAACCATAGGAAATTCATATAAATTACCTAGAAAATATTACATCCTAGAAAAAAATCAAAAGATCAAATTGGTTTTCATCACTTGATGCAAAATCAAGATATTGGCAACTTCGATTATCCGAATAAACCAAGAAACTAATAGCATTTAGTTGTCCTCCACAAAAACATTATGAATGGAATGTTTTACCATTTGGCTTAAAACAAGCACCCTCTATTTATCAGTCTTTTATGGATAAATCATTAGCAGGACTAGAATCATTCTGCATAGTATATATAGATGATATATTAATTTTCACACAGAGAACTAAAGAAAAACATATAGAACATTTAACTAAAGTTTTACAAAGGATAAATGAAAAAGGAATAATAATATCAAAAGAGAAAAGTAAACTAATACAAAAAGAAATAGAATATATAGGTTTACAAATATGAGAACAAGGAACCTTAAAATTACCATCTCATATAAAAGAAAAAATAAATAAATTTCTAAATGAACTAATAGATAGAAAACAAATACAAAGGTTCTTAGGAGCTTTAAATTACATAGCAGAACAAGGTTTTCTTAAACAATTAGCAAAAGAACGAAGAAACTTACAGAAAAAAATATTTAAGAAAATACCATGGAAATGGACTAACGAAGATACAGAAACGGTAAAAAGAATAAAAGAACAAATTCAGATAATTCCTGAATTATATAATCCTACAATCAAGGACTTCCTTATTGTAGAAACAGATGCTTCAAACGAAGTTTGGGCATGATGTCTTTTAGCCATTCCAAATGGAAAAGAGCTATTAGGCTTAGATAATATGGGAATACCCATAAGAGATAAAAACGAATTACTTTGGCAAAAAGATCATTTGTCTACCGGTACCTACGACGGTATCTCTAGAATCAATAAGTTATACACTATTGACAGACAGAGTATCGAAGAGGATACCAGTAGTCACAGATTATATCGGCACATTTCGGGAACTTTCAATTCTTCCGAATTAAACTATCCAATCCACGAAAAAGAAACTCTAGCTTGCTTACGAGTCTTTTCAAAATGGAAGATAAATCTAATGGGAACTCGATTCGAACTAAGAATTGATAGTACCTATGTATCAGGTTTTTGGAAGTACAAACTTCTCGAAGATCATGGAAAAGGAAGACTTATCCAGTGGCAACTATAGCTACACCAGTTTCAGCCATACATCAAGACAATAAAATCATCAGAAAACAGTCTAGCAGATACATTAACAAGAGAATAGAGGCCTTAAAGAAACAAATCGCCAACCAGCTTAGACAAAAACAAGAAAAAAAACAGTTCATTCTTCAAGAACTCGCAATTATCCGGGGGGAGAGTGAAAAACTAAAACAAATTCTAGAAAAACTTGGAGGAAACTTCCGAGAAGATGTTATTCAACAACAAACAACATCAATCATTCCAACATCAAATGTTTCAGAACAACAAGACGACCTAGCATCCATTAGAGTCTCACTAAACGGACAAAAATGGGCAGAAGTTACAGAAGAAGAAGAAGTGGAACCAAAATCCCAGATCAAGAAGAAGAAGGTTTACGTCATCTTCGACGGACCTTTCAGGGGTATATACAATGACTGGCACATCGTAAGTAGCCGCGTCAACGGGAAAAACGTGACTCACAAGTCATACAAAACAATAGAGAAAGCCAAGAAAGCTTTTGAAGAATCAAGTACATTCAAAGAAAAGCTTCTCAGCAAGAGTGAAGACAAGAAGCCAATGTATACTATGGAGATAAAGAGACCAAAACCAATTACTATTGCAGCAATCCCAACCGTAGAACAAAAGGTAGAAATGAAGAAGTAGACACCAAAGCTATATCAAAAACTAAAAGATATGATCACAGGATACTCAAAGGTCCACACAACAATGAGGTTCCATCCAGTTGGAACCAGAGGAGGCTCACGAGTTGTCCTCCTTCCAGAAGCAAGTGCGCTATTAATCCAAAATTTCTATGTTTGTGGTTTAATAGACACCCTATACATCAATAAGATGGAGCAAATTTTAGAACTTCCCATCGGTCTCCAACAGGCAATCAAAACCTACTTTACCAGGTTTGCCAAAGAACGAGAAATCTTTATTAGATTTGCAGCAACACTCCCATACAAAGTTAATAGAGAAATCAAGATAAGTCCGGTCCAAGTCCTACATATCGGTATATCAAACAATAATTACCCTACAAAAATGGAAAAAAGAGTTTTTTCTGAAGATGACTGGTATAATTCGATAAGAGCAGTTGTGATGCACAGTCATAAAATTCTTAGAGATTACGAAAAGAAAATCAATTATAGGGTAAACTACTCAAGCCCAGCGGTAGTCATGTACTCCCTAGCAAGAACACCAGCAGTAGAAGATGGCATGAAAGCCCTAAGAAGGATAAGTTTGTTAATGGCTCAGATCAACAGTCCATTCAAAGAACTTCTCGAAGAATATAAATACATCACATGCGAGATGTTAAAAGACCTCTCAGAACATCATTGCGATAAGTGCGAAGAGACAGAAATCATCAAAGAAGGGTCTATTGAGTGATCCACACCAAAAGAAGATTAATACCTTGTCTGAAATCATGTAAGGCATCAGCAAAAACCATGTGACGAAAGTCACTAGAGTCCAGAATGGTACCTAACTCTACCATGCGTCAATAAAAGTAGTGGTCCCAAAGAGTCATAATGTAAAGAGTGGTCCAGGATAAGATCACGCGTCAGAAAGGAATGTCAATTATGTAGCCATGCGTCAAATTCTTATGGAGAAACTTAGCCCCTAAGAAAATGTATTTGCCTATATAAGGCATCATCCTCTCATTTGAAAGGATATCGAGTTTTTATGAAATAAAGTTTCTCTAAAACTAAAAACAGTTTTTAGCTTTAAGTAAGGATAGTATCCAAGAACGATGATACAGTTAGCCGAGAGGTATAGCTCCGACGGTTAGAAGGCGAGAGGTAAAGCTCCGGACGCCCTACATCCTGAACCTATCCAAATATCAAACAATAAATAACAAGTAACAACGTCGATAACAAAGAAGCATGAAAGGCAAAGGATCAACATCAACGAACTCAGACCAGGTATTATTATATAGATTAAAATATTTAAAATCGATAAACAAAGAGATCAAAAAATTAAGTTATAAAATAGATTCGACTAACAATATTGATGTAAAATTATCAAGTATAACACAAATTATAAATTTATCAGAATTTGTAAAATCAGAAATATTTTCTATAAAAGAAGAGCATAGATTAAGAGAGTTAATACAACGGTATGGAAAACAAAACTAATAAAATGAGTGAATTAACATACTCGGATGATTCAGTAAGAATAATTTCTAGCACAGATAATGAACAAAAATTCTTTGAAGATATATGTATAGATTTAGATCAAAAATTAATAGATAAAGAAGATTTCGATATAGAAAAAACTACAAACTATAAGCTCAAACAATGGCATAAAAAATAATTGCAGTAGGAACCGACAATCTAAAATATGGAAAAATTAAATTTGATTTAACCCTACAAATAGGATTACCTTTACAAGATAAACATATTAATCAATCAATAATTTTACAATATAAATTTGAAAGAAAAAATTTATTCAGAGAAGGAAGTCATCCCTTTACAATATCATATAGAATAATCTATGCATTAAGTAACTCACATCATAGTATAAATTATAAAAAACAGAACGAATTAAAGTAAATGAAATATTTCAACCTATTTTAAAATTCGAAGTAAATCATCCACCATCTAGAAAAAGCATAAGATTATTAAAAAACGAAAAAGAACCAGAAGAAACTATATCTAAGCCTATAGATTCAAAAACCTCTCAAGAATTAACTAGTAAAAGTATACAACGAAGTATTTAAAATATAGAAAGATCATTATCATAAATTCATATAATTTCTAAAAATTATCGTTGAGAAAATTCTTGATTATATATTCGTTAGAAATATTTTGGTATCAGAGCTAGCAACTATCCTAGGAAAAATAATTAAGATAACATAAAACTTTAAAAAAAAAAAAAAAACATAAATGATATTAAGGGCAAAATTGCCAATAGAACTAAAAAGTGTGGTATTTTTGTCCACCACCCAAAAAGAGTGCTAATTGTGACATTGTCCCTTAAAAATATGAAGTACCCAAAAAAATCAAATTACATAAACCTATGTTATATATTCATAAATTTGATACATAAAAATGGCAAACATAGTATCCTCATTCTATGAATGACATAATATTATATGAATATATATAAATGATGTAGCAAAAATAATCGAAGAAGGCTTTTAAAAAAAAACGAGATGGTCAACCAAACTTCAATTTTTTTTTTCTAAGTTTAAATGTATAAGGCTTATGGGCCAACTAGATAAGGCCTATTACTTCTCCCGATGAATGATCTTGTGCTACGCACACGTTAAAAACGACGTTAAACAAGAATTGGTAAAAATGGAAAACGACCATTTCTTTCTGACGTTGAAATTAGGAAAGTAGCAGTAAAAAACCCAATTTTGAATTATCTACGGAAAGAATAATAAACGTATCAAAAAAGAAAGGGAAAACTATATATATACATCATTAAATTAAATAATTGACGGTGCCTAGCACATTAAAGAACTGTATAATTTTTTATCAAACTAAAAAAAATGTATATTTGCATCTTATTGTGTTATGTTAACTTTTTTTTTTTTTTTTTTTTCGATTTCTTGTTATATTGTATGTTAACTTTGATTCCCAATTCATAGGTATAAGGCAATTATACATTTTTTATACATATACTTCTCTTATGAGATCAATATATAAGCTAACTTTTTGCAAAGTAACTCTTTGTCTAGGAGTACTATGTTAAGAAGATACTGAAAACAAAAAAAAACACTTAAAAGAGAACAAGTTTTGGTGTGGTGAAGAATCAATATGGTTCACTATTTGAGTATAATCTATACTTCTTTAGTATTTGGTATTTGCGTTCTCATATTAATTATAACTTTTGTATGGAATTGCATTACCGCCGCTCGAACTCGGGTTATACCCATTTCTGATGCGTAATGTATCATTTATCAACTGCTATATTTGTTTTTAATAAATTATTTTAGGATTAAGAATTTTAGGTTATATAAGAAAAAGAGGTTTTGGATATTTTTGGTTCAACTCTGTTGGCTTCACTACGAAAAAGTTGGGGTTGATGCTTCAAGTGTTGGAAAGGTCGGTAAGATTTTCATCGACGATGCATACGACCAATTACTTATTTCACCATTAAACTATTAAGCTTTTTTTAATAGATTTAATGATATTGTAATTCTATTTTATATATATTTAATAATATTTCAATCATTTATATGTTGATATCTCCAACCCTTTGTTTTAGTATAATTATGTCATAAAGTTTGTCGTAAAGTTGAATTAATTACTTTGGAATCCTCTTATAATACAACAAAAACCAAGATTGGGTAAAGATTGTACTTTGAAATTTGCTGAACCATTAACAGAATTATGAACCAAACCGGAATTAGAACCGGTCAAACCAAATCGAAGCTTGTTTAATGAGTTAAATATAAATTTTCCAGAATTCCACAAAACTGGAAAACAATAAGCAACTCAATAATATAGAACGTGCTCGATTGTTTGGCAAATGATTAGCAACAAACCAGAATCAAATCGGAGACTTTAAACAAAAAACGCAAATGCAATTTTGCTCAATAATAATACTCTGGGTGAAGTAATATTGTACTGTTTCCCATCCCACCGTCGTCACATTTTACTAAAATGATTTTAGCATCATGTGATGCAACAAGCAAATTTACATCGAGAATGACCAATAGGAAAAGTGTAGACATTGCATCTATATATACCTCAGTTTAGTACAGCAAGAAGAACAAGTTATATGTGCATTGTCATACTGAGATGCAAAACTCTTAGAGATTTTTTATAAATTTTTCAAACCGGATTGAAAACCAAAACGGTGCGTTTGACTTGGATAAATAATATAAAGAGGAAACGCTTATTCGATTCAGCTTCTGGTTCACAGGTTCAGTTTTAAAAACATTATAACAAAGTCTGAGAGTTTTACGTCACAGCGTGACAATGAAAGTATATTTTGTTCTTCTTGTTGTATTAAATAGAGGTACAAATGTCGCGCCTACACTATTGATCCAGATTAGTGAGAAAGTTGTATAAAAAGTCATTATAGCATATGCCCAAATGTCAAATATGGTTTCACTGATAAGTTTTTTAAGAGCAAAGGGTTGGTCATGAGAAGGAATGCGTCTTGATCACTTTGTGCAACTGAAATTGCAACTACATTGGCGTGTACAAGGATCTTTACCGTCACTACAATGCTAATTCCATAAGGTCAATGACTCATGATTCATTAGTCGCCATTATGGGAACGATGGGTTTGCATAGTGATGTTAAAATAGGTGCACACTGCCCATTAATACCCTGTCTGTTTAGTGACAAATCTGTTTTTTTTTTTTTTTGATCAACTCGTTTATTTATTAGCCCGTTTAAACTCTGTCCATTTATATCTATTGATTTTGTAAGGTACCGTTTAGGCCCGTTTATAGCATACCGTATGCATTAAGTGAAGATATTTTAGTCATTCACGAATACGAAGATGGTCCACATAATTTTTAAATCGAAGGTTACACTCATAGATTTTTAACACATGCTTGCATTCTCAGTTGTAGTGATTTGATGCACACGATTTAGGGAATTGGTGATGCGATTTAACCATGATATTATCTTGCCATGTTTTCAGATTTTTCTGGTTCATGGTTGTTGACATATATATTACACTTCTATCGAAACTTCCACTTTTTTAGCTACTTTGTTTTATGTTTTATGCGTTTTAGTAGTATACCAATGTAGAGGTAGCCTAAAATATTATCGGTGACTGCAATCAAACCAAGTAATTAGCTTACATAGGATTGTTAATTTGATGTGAGGATGATGTAAATTGTGACTCTCATGTTCAATGATTCTGATGTGCTCAAATATAATACCCTAAAGTATCTAAGCAGTAGCTGTAGTATTCTAGGGGTCGAACCACAAAGACTCAAGATTGTCACTCAATGAATTTCAATATATGAATTAAGCTAAGTGAAGTAAATGTAATTAAAAATAGCAAAATGATTAAAAACAAATAGTAAGATCAGTGAGGAAAGCGCTAAGCCTAGGGAAATTCGCAGGTAAATCAGAATTGTCAATCAAATAAAATGTCAGGAATATAATAAGCATTGTTCTTGAACTTGAAACACAAATGTAAAATCAACCAAATGTCGCTGCGAACACTATCTATGTCTAAACCTAGAATTCCAAATTTCTTTGCAAATTCTATGAATTCAAACAAGCATTAATGATCAGGTTCAATTGTTCACAAAATCCTAAACCAAATTTCTTTGCGAATAGGTTTTTTGCTCACCAAACACTAGTTCAGGAAACTAATCACACTTTCGTGCCAATTAATCAACCTAATATCAGATTCTAGTTCGAGAAGCTAGAATAAGCAGTAATTTCAAGTCTAGGTAAAGAACTCTATAGATTTTCCTAACAATTATATCCAATTTAACAATCCATCAAATACCTTTGAATAACCCTAAACATAACAAGAAATCTACTCAGACATGGTGAATGAAACAAACATCATGAATAAAATAGATATCATAAAGTAAAATAGAATAAGAATACAAAGAGGGTTCAAGGTTCTTCTTCCAAAACTCTATTCCAAAATTCTCTATACCGTAAGTGGTATCGATCGATACTCGCGACATGACAGTACATCATTTCCATGATCGTGGTATCGATCGATACTGACAGGTGTCGATCGATACTGCTCATCTGAATCTGGTTCACGTGAAGACACAAGACACAAAAACGAAAATAAAAATGAAAGGAAAACCTATGTACAGACTCACCAGTGGGTTGCATCCCACCAAGCGCTTGTTTAATGTCATTAGCTTGACATAATGATTTTTCAGGAATCTACTCAGACATGGTGAATGAAACAAACATCATGAATAAAATAGATATCATAAAGTAAAATAGAATAAGAATACAAAGAGGGTTCAAGGTTCTTCTTCCAAAACTCTATTCCAAAATTCTCTATACCGTAAGTGGTATCGATCGATACTCGCGACATGACAGTACATCATTTCCTTGATCGTGGTATCGATCGATACTGACAGGTGTCGATCGATACTGCTCATCTGAATCTGGTTCACGTGAAGACACAAGACACAAAAACGAAAATTAAAATGAAAGGAAAACCTATGTACAGACTCAACAGTGGGTTGCATCCCACCAAGCGCTTGTTTAATGTCATTAGCTTGACATAATGATTTTTCAGGCAGTCCGTGGTTCAGCCAGAGGCATTATGTGGCCATCTGGGATAGCAGCTCTCGCCCAATAATGTTTCACTTGCTGTCCATTGACAGTGAACTCCTTTCCCTCAGCATTCAGCAACACGACTGCGCCATGTGGGCGGACTTCCTTGATTGTGAAGGGACCAGACCAACGAGAACGCAATTTCCCAAGAAATAACTGCAAACGAGAGTTATATAGAAGTACATGGTCATTTGGTTTGAAGTGGCGAGAAAGGATCTTCTTGTCGTGATATGCTTTAGTCCTTTCCTTGTACAGCTTAGAGTTTTCATAGGCGAGGTGTCTGATCTCATCCAGCTCATTTAGTTGAACCAATCGCCTTTGAGCAGCAAACTTTATGTCGAAATTCATCAATTTGTTAGCCCAGGCTGCTTTGTGCTCGATCTCAACTGAAAGATGACACGTTTTCTCGTACAGCAAATGGAATGGTGTGGTGCCGAGTGGTGTCATGAAAGCGGTCCGGTAAGCCCAAAGTGCATCGTCGAGTTTCGTTGCCCAGTCTTTCCGCGTAGCGCCAACTGTCTTCTCAAAAATCTCTTTGATCTGTCTATTGGAGACCTTAACCTGTCCGCTTGTCTGAGGATAATAAGGCGTTGCGACGCGATGATGCACACCGTATTTCCTCAGCAGCTTTTCGAAGATCTTGTTGATAAAGTGAGTGCTACCATCACTTATATCAACCCGAGGTACTCCAAATTGAGGGAAAATAATGGTCTTGAACAGCTTCAGGACTACGGAAAAATCGTTGGTAGAACTAGCAATTTCTTCCACCCACTTGGAGACGTAATCCACAGCAACCAAGATGTACTTATTTTGCCGCGACAGAGGAAATGGTCCCATAAAATCGATACCCCAGCAATCAAAAACTTCTACTTCGAGGATGAAGTTTTGTGGCATCTCATGTCGCTTACTGATCTTCCCTCATCTCTGGAAAACTTCGCAATATGCATGAGATAAAAGCGTGAGCATCCTTGAACAATGTAGGCCACCAGAAACCAGCTTGAAGAACTTTGGAGACTGTCTTGAACGTGGCAAAGTGCCCAGCATACTAAGATCCATGGCAGTGATATAGAACCTCTAGCACCTCAGTCTCAGTGATACATCTCCTGTATATCCCGTCAGAACAGTGATTGTACAAGTAAGGTTCATCCCAAAAGAATCGTCTGACATCTCGCATAAACTTCTTCTTCTCATACTTCTTGAGATGCTTTGGTTCATATTCCGCGGAAAGATAATTGGCTATGTCGGCATACCATGGTTCAGCAGGAGTGGTGACAGCCATAGATTCCTCAGCAGAAAAGTGGTCTACAGCCGAAACAGCATTGGCGGATAAATGGTATCGACCAACATTGGATGAGTGTCGATCGATGCTGAAATTCTGGACACGGGGAGATTGCAAAATCTCATGAGGGTGTCGACCGACACTGGGACACTGTCGATCGATGCTGGAGTTTTGCACTGGCAGAGTCGCAGCAGGGTTATGTCGAATCCCAGTTTCGATG
This sequence comes from Crucihimalaya himalaica, assembly GCA_004349715.1. Lineage (NCBI taxonomy): Eukaryota > Viridiplantae > Streptophyta > Magnoliopsida > Brassicales > Brassicaceae > Crucihimalaya > Crucihimalaya himalaica. The sequence goes on from SMJT01000087.1 coordinate 153,075, forward strand.
AAATAGATCTTCTCCTCAGGTAAAGAATCATCAATAGGCTTGATTTCATCGATCCTCGTTCGTAAAAGATGGTCTGCAACTCCATTCTCTACCCTTTTCTTATCCTTAATCTCAATATCAAAACCTTGGAGCAGTAGAACCCAATGGCAGAGGCGAGACTTTAAATCCTTATTCTACAGCAGATACTTGAGAGCAGCATGGTCGGTATGAACGGTCACCTTACTCCCAATCATATAAGAACGAAACTTCTCAAAGGAGAACACGACGACGAGTAACTCTTTCTCTGTAATGCTGTAGTTCTTTTGAGCATCATCCAACGTCCTGCTGGTGTAGTAAATGACATGGAGCTTCTTGTCCTTCCTCTGACCCAGAACTGACTCAACTTCGAAATCACTCGCATCGCACATGATCTCAAAGGGGAGGTTCTAATCTGGTGGTTGAACAATAGGAGCAGTAACCAACGCCTTCTTGATCTGTTCGAATGCGACAAGACACTCAGGTATAAAATCGAAGGTGACATCCTTACAGAGAAGAGTAGTAAGTGGGCGAGCTAACTTGGAGAAATCCAGAATGAATTGGCGATAGAACCCGGCGTGACCAAGGAAACTCCGAATGTCCTTCACAGATGTTGGTGGCAGGAGACTTGTCATAACCTGAATCTTAGCCTTGTCAACTTTGATCTCAGCCTTAGAAACCTTGTGTCCCAGAACAATGCCTTCCTGAACCATAAAGTGACACTTCTCCCAATTCAGAACTAAATGTTTCTCTTCACACCGCTGTAGTACCTTGCATAAGTTTTCTAGGCAGCTCTTAAATGAAGATCCGTAAACTGAAAAGTCATCCATAAATACCTCCATGAACTCCTCGATCATATCTGGGAAAATCGACATCAAACATCTCTAGAAAGTGGTTGGAGTGTTACATAACCCAAACGGCATTCTCCTGTAAGCGAATGTGCCGTAGGGACATGTAAATGTCGTCTTTTCCTGATCGTCTGGATGTATCAGGATCTGGAAGAAGCCTGAGTATCCATCTAGGAAGCAGTAGTACGGGTGACTTACCAACCTTTCTAGCATTTGATCGATGAATGGTAGTGGAAAATGGTATTTCCTAGTAGCAGCATTCAATTTCCTGTAATCTATACACATGCGGTGCCCAGTGATCGTTCTCGTCAGGATCAACTCGTCTTTCTCATTTTTAACCACAGTGAATCATCCTTTCTTAGGTATAACATGAACTGGACTGATCCAACTGCTGTCGGAGATGGCGTAGATGATCCTTGCTTCCAGAATTTTTATTATCTCCTTTTTCACAACTTTTTTCAGTTTTGGGTTAAGCCTCTTCTGATGTTCTATTGAAGCTTTCGACTCGTCCTCTAGATGAATCCGATGCATGCACAGATCCGGTGATATACCTGAAATGTCATCAAGAGAATAGCCGAGAGCTTTGCGATACTTACGCAGCTTGCTCAGCAGTTAGGCGACCTCTGCGTTGTTTAAAGAAGAAATAAGAATTACAGGATATGTGGAGTTAGGGCCAAGAAAGACATACCTCAGATTGGCTGGAAGTGGTTTAAGATCGAGTTTAGGAGCTCTCTCCTCACTCCAGTCGCCAAACGAATCAGATTGTGTAGGAGTGACAACGAGTTCCTCGGGTGAAAATAACTGGTGTCGATCGATGCTCTAAGTGGTGTCGATCGATGCCTTAGTGATGTTGTCAAGGATCATGGTGTACCCAGTAGCAACCTCACTGGAATTCATCTCTGTTTCAGCTGAACAAACCAGTGCTCTCTCCAACATGTTCTTAGGGTGTAACCTCATGAAGTACTCGTCTGATATATCACTGAAGGTATCGATGAAGAATGTATGCCCATCAATGGTTGGCTTTTTCATCTTCTTCTCCATGTTGAAGGTCATGATCAGATCACCAATGTTAAGGGATATTCTCCTATTCTTGCAGTCGATCAGAGCGCTTGACGTGGCTAGAAAGGGTCTGCCCAAAATCAGTGGATCTCTTGGCACCGCGTCGTACTCTAGGACTATGAAATTCATTCAGGACTAAACAGTCTTCGATTGTAATTGGAACATCCTCGAGTAATCCTTCGGGAAATCGGACTTAGTGGTCAGCAAAAATTAGAGAGATCCTAGTGGGTGTAAAGTCTGTCATCCCCATTCTCTTAGCTACTGAATACGGCATGAGGTTAACACTGGAACCGAGATCGCAAAGGGAGCGTTTGAACCTTTCAGTGAAGATTGTGCAGTCCAATACGAAACTTCCAGGGTCTGGCAGCTTTTCTGGAAACTTGTTGAGTAGGATCACACTGCACTCGTGAGTAATCCTCAGCACTCCCTCCTCAAGATTCACATTACTTGATACCATCCGCTTGATATACCTTCTGAAAGCTGGTGAAGTCATGATAGCATCGACGAAAGGGAGTTCAACTACCAACTTTTCTAGCATTGCTTTGCATCTGGCCTCTTGATATATCATGGATTTTACCCGTTTTTAGCCATGATATAGGTCTTGTTTCTAGAGTCCTTATAGTGTTTTTGTAGTCTTTTTGAGTCTTTTCAGGTTTTAGCACGTCTGGAGCATTTTGGCATCCTTTGAATAATTTCCCACCGTTGGATTGAGCTTAAATTTGGATACAAGACATATCTTTGGATTAGCTTTCATTTGGAAGTGGTTTGAGGCCATTCTAACGGTGCGATCAAAAGTTATGCCAGTTTTCGTGAAGATAGTCCAGTCTGACGAGCACAGAGTCCTGGTATCGACCTATACCAACCCAGTATCGATCGACACCGACTGCAGGAAAAGAAAACACGCGATTTTACAAGTTTGAAGAGTCTGCAACTTGGCCCAGAAGATTCTATTATTTACAATTAAGCCCAGAACGTGTTTTAGCATTATATTTAAGGTTTTTAGGTTGATCTGAATTGATAGGAGAAATTCAATAGAGTTCTTCATCTAGACTTGTGATTACTGCTGATTCTAGCTTCATGACCTAGAATCTGATCTTAGGTTGTTTGATTGGCACGAAAGTGTGATTGATTGTCTGAGCAAAAGATCTATTCGCAAAAAAATTTGGTTTAGGATTTTGTGAACAATTGAACCTGATCATTAATGTTTGTTTGAATTCATAGGATTTGCAAAGAAATTTGGAATTCTAGGTTTAGACATAGATAATCTTCGCAGCGACGGTTGGTTGATTTTACATTTGTGTTTCAAGTTCAAGAACAGTGCTTAATATCCTCCTGACGTTCTATTTGATCTGCAATTCTGATTTACCGGAGAATTTCCCTAGGCTTAGCGTTTTTCCTCCATTGAATTTCATAACTTTTATATTCTACTGTTTATTTCCTGCATTTCATTGTTCGCTTAGCTTAATTTGAGTCTGAAATCTATTGAGTGAACTCTTGAGTCTTTGTGGTTCGACCCCTAATATATTGCAGCTACTGCTTAGGTACTTTTAGGGTATTAAATTTGAGCATATCACCTCTTCTATTTCCTTCTTAGTCTTGGTAGGAGGTCAATGGAAATGTATCTTAGGTACGTAAATCCTCCCAATGTTCCCCGTAGCTTGCTTCTTCTCGACATCTGGACTGGTATCGATCGACACTGGGTGAGTGTCGATCGATGCTGGTGGTCGTGCAACTGCTTCTATAGATCGTTGAACAGGTGTTTATCGATGTAGTGTCGATCGATACTGGAGTAATTCTAGGAATCTCATCATCGTCGTCTCCAGCAAGATCGACGAGCTGCTTTGCAGAATAAGTTTTCTTCACCCCTGGACTGATCTCTTTTCCGCTTCTCAAGGTAATAGCGTGAACGTGTCCCTTGGATTCACCGTCTTTTCTGGAAGAAAACCATCATGTGTCTTAACTGTTTCTGCAGGCTGGGCAACTTGAGTTTCAGCTTCTTCTGATGAATGTTAAGAGCTTCGATTTTTCCATTCAGGTCAGTGTACAAGGCATCCATCTTCCCATTGAAATCGACAGTCATCTTCTGCTGCCCCTCAAGAATCTGCTCAAGCATGGATTCAACCTTGCTCTCCTGAGTCTTGGGAGGTGGTGTCTGGTAAGATGAATTTCCATAGGTGCGAGTGTACCCACTGTTCTGGAATGGTTTCTGAGCAAAAGAGTTTGCTCCGAAATTCGTGGATTTAAAGTCAGACTTGAATCCTCCTCTCTGAGAGTTGTTGGTGAAATCGCGGTTGTACGACGAATTCTGAAATCCATTACCACCAATGTAGTTAACATTCTCTGCTTCACCTTCATCTATGTTCTCGACTTCTTCAGCAAAATGGACTACCTTTTGCTGCTTGCCCATCAAAAAATTGTGAACCGAATCTGGCTTCGCATGTACCTCAGCAATCCGCAGTCCGTCGGCGTTCCCATTCTGCTTCTTCCGCTCATAGTCGGCATTCTTGGTGCTGTTACTAGATGCCAAGTTCTCGATCATCACATAAACGTCTTCAGGATACTTCGTGTTGAAATTTCCATTGCTCACAACGTCCAGAGCCATCTGATAACTCCAATCGATCCCTCGGAAGAAAATACCCAGCAACTGAACTTGTGAGAAACCGTGATGAGGACAATCCCTCTGATAAGATCGGAATCTCACCCAAGCAACCTTGAATGCCTCAGTCGCTCCCTGAGAAAATTGGGAGATCTTGTTCCTGAGCTCTTCGGATCTCGCATCATCATAGAAATTGTTCAAGAATGCATTCTTGGTCTCCTCCCAAGTGGTTAGAGACCCAGGAGGCAACTGCTTTAGCTTGTAAGCTACATCCCCACCAAGAGAGTACGGGAAGAGCTTACAGAAGAGGAACTCATTGGGCACTCCATTGTACTTGATACTAGTGACCAAATCTTCGAACCTCTCGATGTGATCCATGGGATGCTCGTGAGAAAGACCATGAAAAGGGTGCTGGCCTACAAGAGTGTAGTATGCAGGCTTCAGCTCAAAATCATTCCTCTGAAATGTGGGAATACGAATCGCAGACCGATTGGCATAGAACTGATCGGGTCTGTTGTACTCCCCAAGTGTCCTTGCGCGATTAACCAGAGCATTCCCAACATTCCCACGCACAGCTGGTGGGATAATTTCGTTGGCTATCGGTGCAGGGACAACGATGTTTCCTTCTGCATCAACCCTCTGTCCTTGCTCATTACACAGATGACCTTCCTGATCTCTCAAAACCCCAGCTTCATCACGAGCGAGCACAATTGGATTGTTCATCTCTGTTTGATTCTTCTGTCTTCTGATCGTGCGCTCTAAATCAGCTAGTTCTTTGTTGGATAAGATTAGTCAACTGCTTATTCTTGCTTCTTCTAGTCTCACGATTGTGCATACATATGAAACACAGAAGTTAAAGCACGTAAGTAACAAGGATTAAAACGAGTATCGATCGATGCCTAAAGAGTGTCGATCGATGCTCGACAACTTAGTCGAAATTCTAAACTGAAATCTAATGGTGAAATTAGAGTCCCCGGCAACGGCGCCAAAATTTGATTTTCTCAAATATAATACCCTAAAGTATCTAAGCAGTAGTTGTAGTATTCTAGGGGTCGAACCACAAAGACTCAAGATTGTCACTCTATGAATTTCAGTATATGAATTAAGCTAAGTGAAGTAAATGTAATTGAAAATAGCAAAACGATTAAAAATAAGTATTAAGATCAGTGAGGAATGCGCTAAGCCTAGGTAAATTCGCAGGTAAATCAGAATTGTCAATCAAATAAAATGTCAGGAATATAATAAGCACCGTTCTTGAACTTGAAACACAAATGTAAAATCAACCAAATGTCGCTGCGAACACTATCTATGTCTAAACCTAGACCTCCAAATTTTTTTGCAAATTTTATGAATTCAAACAAGCATTAATGATCAGGTTCAATTGTTCACAAAATCCTAAACCAAATTTCTTTGTGAATAGGTCTTTTGCTCACCAAACACTAGTTCAGGAAACTAATCACACTTTCGTGCCAATTAATCAACCTAATATCAGATTCTAGTTCGCGGAACTAGAATAAGCAGTAATTTCAAGTCTAGGTGAAGAACTCTATAGATTTTCCTAACAATTGAATCCAATTTAACAATCCATCAAATACCTTTGAATAACCCTAAACCTAACAAAGAATCTACTCAGACATGGTGAATGAAACAAACATCATGAATAAAATAGATATCATAAAGTAAAATAGAGTAAGAATACAAAGAGGGTTCAAGGTTCTTCTCCCAAAACTCTATTGCAAAATTTTCTATTTCCAAGAATCCATTCTCTGCCTCTCAGAGACTGAAAAACCTAATTATAAAGCTAAAAACACGTCTAGGGCTAAATTGCAAATAAGGAAATCTTCTGTTTTCTGATCGTGCGTTCTCTCTGTCTTGGCTATGGGTATCGATCGATAAAAGAATGCTGAGATACGTTTCTTCTAGATGTCGGTGTTGATCGACACAGTATGGGTGTCGATCGATACTGAGCTTCAGTTTCCCGAACTGCTTCAGCTCCGAGATGCTTCAGAAACTTCGATAAATCCAATTTAGCTCCAATTATACCTAATTCCTGAAAAAACTCTGAAAGACTCTAAAAATACTCAAAAGACTCAATAAAAGGACTTATAGCATGGTTAAAAATGGGTAAAAACCATGATATATCAGATTCGCGAGGCAATTTATATGGGTAACCTTTAGATTAAGACTTCGAATGGTAAAAATAAAATCAAACGGTGCAGATAATATAGGATAAGGCTTCGAATGGTAAAAACAAATCAAGTTGTGCAGATCATGCAGATTATGTGGGATAAGTAAAAGTCATGCAAGACAAGTGCAAATGAAGCTGATCAAGTGGTCCATATTATATATTTGAATGGTGAAAGCATATCAAACGGAGCATATCACATAATTGAACAATAAAATATACAAAAAACACAAAGTATAAGAAATTTATATTGTAAAATAATAAAACATATTGAAACTATATAGATTATCTTTTAGATAATTTTACAATCTCAAAACATTAAACACAAACTATCCAAATAATAACACAATAAAAAATAAAAAGTATTTTGATTTGCCCATAAGATATCTACAATATTTTCTCTAATGTTTGATATATGATATCTTTAGGCTATATCTATTGTCTCCAAGTCACCTTCATTACTCTCAGAATTTCTGTTGCTAATCTTTGTATGCCCAATTACTAGATAAAATTCTCATCAAAATAATTTGAAATTCTGATAAAATTATGTAGTACGAACAGTAAATTAATTATAATTATATTTTAATATGTAACTACTACTCTAATTTATTTGCATTTCATTTATTATACTAGTATATAAAAAACTCATAAAATTCATGTCGTTTTCTTATGTTTTTGATGGGGAGATCAATGAAAGATCAAAATAATAATGCCATTGAAATTAAATGATAATAGATTTATTTATAAATGATTTTAGAGTTTTTAAAAGACCTTGCAAACTTATGTGAATATAATATGTCGTAGACTTGGGTTTTAAATTTCATCAAGCATATTTAACAAAAATATAAAATGATATTTTTCTATTATATGTTCGAATGGTGAAAGACTGAAAGCAGATAAATAAATGTTGATATATCATGGTTTTTACCCGCTTTTAACCATGATATAAGTCGTTTTATTGAGTCTTTCGAGTATTTCTAGAGTCTTTTCAGGAATTAGGTACGTTTGGAGTTAAATTGGATCTATTGAAGTTTCTGGAGCATTTCAGATCTGAAGCAGTTCGGGAACCGATGTGAAGTCTCAGTATCGACCGATACCACAGAGTATCGATCGACACTGACATTTGGAAGAAACGTAACTCACCATCCCTCTATCGATCGATACCACTTATGGTATCAGTCGATACCGATATCCAAGAAAGAGAACACGCAATTCTCAGCAAGCTTGAAGTTGGCCCAGAAGATTTCTTTATTTGCAATTAAGCCCAAAACGTGTTTTAGCATTATAATTAGGTTTTTCAGCCACTTTAGAGATTAAAAACTCATACCCGGAGATAGAGATTTTGCAACAGAGTTTTGGGAGAAGAACCTTGAACCCTCTTTGTATTCTTTACCCTTTTTACTTTATGAAATCTATTTTAATCATGATGTTTGTTTTATTCACCATGTCTGAGTAGATTCCTTGTTAGGTTTAGGGTTGTTTAAAGGTATTTGATGAATTGTTAGATTGAATTGAATTGTTAGGAAAATCTATAGAGTTCTTAACCTAGACTTGTGATTAGTGCTTATTCTAGCTTCACGACCTAGGGTCTGATATTAGATTGATTAATTGGCACGAAAGTGTGATTAATTTTCCGAACTAGTGTTTGGTGAGCAAAAGATCTATTCGCAAAGAAATTTGGTTTAGGATTTTGTGAACAATTGAACCTGATCATTAATGTTTGTTTGAATTCATAGGATTTGAAAAGAAATTTGGAATTCTAGGTTTAGACATAGATAATCTTCGCAGCGACGGTTGGTTGATTTTACAGTTGTGTTTCAAATTCAAGAACGGTGCTTACTATATTCCTGACATTCTATTTAATCTGCAATTCTGATTTACCTGCGAATCTCCCTAAACTTAGCGCTTTCCCCACTTGATTTTACTACCCGTTTCTAATCGTTTGTTGTTTTCAATTACATTTATTTTACTTAGTTTGATTCATATTCTGAAATTTATTGAGTGATAATCTTGAGTCTTTGTGGTTCGACCCCTAATATACTACAACTACTGCTTAGATACTTTTAGGGTATTATATTTGAGCATATCAAATGTCTAGGATTACAAGCTAATCAAGCGGTCCATATTATATGTTTGAATGGTGAAAGCATATCAATAAGTGCATGCATGCATTTATCCTGCTTTTAACACAAAAATACAAATATTTACAGTATTGCATGTAGTCCATCCATGTTTTTAATTTTTGATGTAATTTTTTTATTGGAACTTTTACGCAGATGAGACGCATGCAGAGGCCATCAGTCTTTTTCCGCTGCACCATTCAAAGCTTAAGAATTCAATTTTCGATGATTCGTCAGGGAATTTATATGAGTTACCTTTAGATTAAGGGTTCGAATGATAACAACAAATCAAGTGGTGCAGATTATGTAGATTATGTGAGATAAGTGCAGATCATGCAGAACAAGTGCAGATCAAGCTGATCAAGCGGTTCATATTATATATTTGAATGGTGAAAGCATATCAACAAATGTAAGGGAGAAATCTGTGTGCATTTCTCCTACTTTTAGCACAAAAGACAAATATTTAAAGTACCGCATCTAGTCCATCCATGTTTTTAATTTTTAATGCAACTTTTTGTATTGTCACTTTTAAATTAGTAGAGCTGCATGCAGAGGCCATCAGCCGTTTTCCTGCTACACAATTCAAAGCCTAATGATTTCATGTTTGGTGACTCGCCATAAAATTTCTTTGGGTAAGCTTCGAATGGTAAAAAATAAATCAAGCAGTGCAGATCATGCATATTACGTAGAATAAGGCTTCGAATGGTAAAAACAAATCAAGCGGTGCATATCATACAGATTATGTAGGATAAGTGCATATCATGCAGGCCAAATGCAGATCAAGCTGACCAAGCAGTCCATATTATATGTTTGAATGGTGAAAGCAGATCAAACAATGCATATCACATAATTGAAAAGTAAAATATACAAAAAACACATGTCAGAAATTTATGTTATAAAATAATAAAACATATTGAAACTATATAGATTGTCTTCTAAATAATTTATACTGTCAAAATATTAAACAAAAATTATCCAAATAATAATATTTAAACAAAACTAAAAAAAGTTTAATGAAAAGTATTTTGATTTGCCCATAACATATCTGCAATATTTTCTCTAATGTTTGACATATGGTGTCTATCAGCTATATCCATTGTCTCCAAACCACCTTCATTACTCTCAGAATTTATGTTGCTAATCTTTGTATGCCCTATTACTTCGGCAAAATCCTCCTCAAAATAATTTTAACTTCTGAAAAAGTTATGTAGTCTCATTGTAGCCATGACAACTCTTTTTTGAACATGAATGTAATATCTAGGGAACTCACAAAGAATCCTCCATTTCTTCTTTCACACGCCAAATGTCCACTTAATAATAGAACGTAGAGCTGCATGACATCGATTCAATAGTTCTTGTTTGTTTCTAAGAGGAGGGCCATTTTTGAATTGTGACATATGATACCTAACAATCCCATTCCGTTAAGATCTATAGGGAGCCAAAAAAACCTTGTTTCTTTGGATATCTAGAATCAATTGCATAATACTTGTCTACCGTAGGCAAGGGAAATTCAGAATCACTTTCTTGTGCCATCGTTAGAACTGATGTATCGTAGCATGATTCGGGTGCTACATTTATGTGAACAACATATTTAGATCACATATTGCCATTATATTAAAAGATGTCCTATTGTGCCGATTCCAATACATTACTTGGAGTTCAAGTTTTACTTTAACACACACATGAACCCTCTTGCGTTCGTCCAAATCGCAATCCAACATCCCTTTGAACTTCATTATATCCACATATTCGTAGAAACATGACCACACTCTCTTCAATGCTAACGTCCAGTGTAGGTTGTAAATCATACCTCGTTTGCAATATGTCACATAATGATCTAAAAACATTAAGAGATATTCATAGTAACTGAAATCCGAAGAACATGTATTTATTAATTTAACATGTATATCATAAATAATATATAGCATGTATTTATTAATTCAATACCTTTGTGTGATGTTTGAAAAAATTTGAGATCCGAAATTGCCCATGTGGAAACAAAAAAATGAGAGATTAAACAAAAAAAAAAAAATTTCTTCTTCTTCTAACTATTATTAACAACGACAAGGGGAGAGAGAGACTTTATCTTGTGTGCTTGAATATTTTTGGAGTAAGAGCAAATGCATGTGTATCTAAATTTATTGATGAATACCAAATTTTATTTGCATTTTTGTTTTTAATTTTAAAAATAAATAAAAATTGCAAAAATATATGCATTTGTTGTTGGACATCATGACTAAATGGGTGAAAAAATATTGATGCAGTTGTCCTGCTTTGTAACACAAAAGGACAAAAAAATTATAAAATGTGTGTGGTCCGCCGGTTTAAAGATCAAAGCCCAAATAATTCAACGAATGGCTCTCTATGACCCAACCGGTGATTGGATGGCGCATGGGGCTCGGGCCGAGAATTTTTTTTTTATTGGCACATTAAAAACAGGACATACGCATGCACATGTCATCTGCTATTTTTATGCTTTACCATTCAAAGCCTAAGTGTAAACCATACAGATTATGTGGAATAAGTGAAGATCATGCTGAATAAGTGCAGATCAAACTGTCAAGTAGTCCATATTATTTGTTTGAATGGTGAAAACATATCAATAAATGACTAAAAGAAAAATGCATGCATTACTCGTCATTTTAACACAAAAGACAAATATTTACAATAATGCATGTAGTCCATCGATATTTTTAATTTTTAATGCACTTTTTTTATGGGCACTTTAAAAGCAAATGAGTTTGCATGCAGATGCCATCAACATTTTTCTTGTTGCACTATTCAAAGGTTGAGGATTCCATGTTCAATGATTCGACAGACAATATCTATGGGTAACCTTTAGATTAAGAATTCGAATTGAAAATACAAATTAAGAGATGCATATTTTGTGGGATAAGTGCAAATCATGCAAAACAAGTGCTGATCAAGCTGACCAAGCGGTCCATATTATATGTTTGAATGGTGTAAGCATCTAAACAAATTTGCGTGCATTTCTTCTACTTTTAACACAAAAAGATAAATATTTACCATACCGTATGCAGTCCATCCATCTTTTAAATTTTTAATGCAATTTTTTGTATTTTCACTTTTAAAGCAGATAAACCGCATGCACAGACCATCAACCTTTTTCCTGTTGTACCATACAAAGCTTAAGGATTTCATGTTCAATGATTCACCAGACAATTTCTATGGGTAACCTTCAGATTAATACTTAGAATGGTAAAAAACAAATCAAGCAGTGCACATCATTTAGATTATGTAGGATAAGTGCAGATCATGTAGAACAAGCTGATCAAACAGTCCATATTATATGTTTGAATGGGGAAATCATATCAACAAACTTTTGGGAGAAATCTTCGTGTATTTCTCCTATTTTTAACGGAAAACGATAAATATTTACATTACCGCATGCAGTCCATCCATGTTTTTAATTTTTAATGTAATTTTGTGTATTGTCACTTTTAAAGCAGATGAACCGCATGGAGAGGCCATCAACCTTTATCCTGCTACACCATTTAATTCTTAAGGATTCCATGTTCAATGATTTGCTAGACAAAAATTTTGGGTAACCTTTAGATTAAGGCTTCGAATGGTCAAAAACAAATCAAGCGGTGTAGATCATGCATATTATGTGGGATAGGTGCCGATCATGCATATTGTGTGGGATAAGTGCAGATCAAGATGATCAATCAAGCAATCTATGGTCTTGATGGTACGACAGGAGAGAGGTGAGCCGGTGCATGCAGTTCACATCAAGCGGTGCAGATCATGTAAATTATGTGGGATAGGTGCAGATCATGCATATTATGTGGGATAAGTGCAGATCAAGATGATCAATCAAGCAATCTATGGTCTTGATGGTACGACAGGAGAGAGGTGGAGGTGGAGGGCCAGTGCATGCAGTTCACATGCAATAAATGTGCTAAATCTTTTTTTAAAAAATTAAAATATGGGTCAACTTCATGTATTCCACAAAACTTTGTCTTTTAGTGCTAAAAACAAGATAACTACTTCTCCAAGCCATTTATTGAGGTGGTTAAGGCAGTTCACAGTTTAAAAAAAAAAAAAAAAATTAGTTTGCATCTATAAAGTGACACTCATGCGTATTTACTTTTAAACTCACTCATCTATATATTACATAATAAACACTATTTGTTTTTAATCTTTTGATATGTTTCAGTACTTTAACTTTATCTCTAATTTTCTCATAGAGGCATCATTCTACAAGGTAACAATTTTGGTATGATTTATTTTTCTCACAATCTTGAAATAGATATTAAGGACTTCGCTAAATACTCATTAGATTAGAGTTAAATATTGTTGTAGTTTTCATGATTTGTATGCGTTGGGGGATAACAAAAAAAAGTTTATAAATTGATAAAACTCAGATCTGTTTTTATAATCTCGTTTATTTTGTTTGAGGACTCTTAAAATTTTGTTTTTAAAATAAAAATAATTGTACTTTTTGTTTCTTTTTGCTTTTGTTAAGAAGGTTAAGGTTATTGTTGTTTTGGTTTAAAGTATAATATATAGGCCTTGATTGTTTATTGTGGGTTTAGAAACCACCGTCTGTGGTTTTTTTCTGTCACCATTCACTTAAATACTTTTGTGTTTAATTATTAAAAGAAAAAAAAAGACAAAGACAAACACATAGCACTTCCCGAGGCATCCTTTATTGAAACAAATAGGCAAGTGGAGATGATAATTGAAAAGCAATGGTAAATGTGTGTTTACACACTGTTGGTAGTTGACCATTTTTTTTTTTTGAGTCGAAAATATACACAAAAAAAATACTCTATAAATTCTACTCTTATCATTCTTCTTTCCAAATCTCAAAAAAACTTAAAACACTCTAAAAAAATAAAGCAGGTTCTTCGTTTGCAGTAGCAAGTAAGCAATTTTTATTTTTGTAAACATAATAATATAATTCATGAATTATTCGTAGAGACACATGATAAATATAATGCATGATAATATGGTATAATGCATATATATGTCTAATTACCATTATAATGCAACATTTAAAATTAAAAATATGAAAAAATCTTTAAACCCAAATATTTAAAATAAATTAGATTTTTTTCTCCGAAGATATACCTAATAGAAATTTAAGTAAATAATATCTTTGCTTTTTATTACGACGAGAAACATAGTTTGAAAGTCTTAAATAATTATGTTTGAAGATTGAGTTTTTTAAATTATAAGCACGAGTTAAATACTATTTGATGAGAAATTAAATCAAATGCAAATAAAGCCCACATAAATATTTTATAATATTTACGTGACATTTGTTGTGAAACTATTCTAGTAGAACATGTTATTAATTTGGATGGAAAAATTAGTATTTATTTAAGTTTCAAATTAAAAAAATATTTGTCAAGAATATGTGAAACCATAGCGATAATAGTGTAGGACTATATCATTTAATTGTAAATACCAAATTGTAAACAATATTTTATTTACTACGTATATGGTTGAATAAATAAAATTCATGAAAAATATTAGTTTTAAACATGTATATGTGTAATGAGAACCGTAAAAATTAAAAAAAAAAAAAACCAATGTTATGAATAATATGGTATTTTAATATCGTTATGATTAATTTATTTATGGTATTGTATTGTTAAATGCAGTTATGTTGTTTAGAGGTCGTCCAAACGCAAATTCTTCCGGTCAGCGAGACATAAATGCTCCCTCTGACACAACAGCAAGAGTAAAAATTTTATTATATTTTTTTAGCAATGATATTTTACTAAATTAGTTATAATTTTTGGAAATAGATTAAGTTAACCTTACAAATTTTTAAAATTTGTAGAGCACACCGAGACATAGATGGACTTTGAACAAGAAAAAAATTTGTTTGAATTGTTTGATCATGCAATTTCCATGACTAATTACATTCTTAAGGATCCGTCGCCCCTTGGTCGAGTGTACATGGTTGATAAATTTAACTCAGCATTTAACATGAATATAAAATACGAGTTTTTCAAAAACAAACTTGATGACTTCAAAAAAACGTATAAAAGTGGAAGGAACTTATGGTTTCCACAGAGATCTCGGTTGATTCTGAGACATCCGGGATTTATGCATCTGACGAGTGTTGGAAAGCTCGTGAGTTGGTAATAAATCTTAATCTTTTTTTGTAAATTTATTAATACTAACATAAACACACACCACCAATATATATTTTGTATTATAGGTATGCAAAGTAACTAGTAAGTTCAACCGAAAGTCGCTTGAGTTTTGGGATGTGATTCAACGTTGTCTTGTATTACATGATGTTTCTACGCAACAACCACAACATTCCTCACGACAAAGAAGAGAAGAGATAATGAATGAGAGACGGGTAGATGATCTCAACCATGGTTACTCAGACATCAATGGTGGTGCCCTGCCTCAATCTCAAGTTCATGAGGCCCAAGAAGATGAAGAAGTGTATCGTGTTAACCTTGATGATAATGCACACCCTTCAAATGAGTTCAATCGAGATAAATTTCGAGTCCCAGTTGGAAGAGGTGAGCAAAAGAGCAGACAAAATTTTCAGTCAAGTGTCAAGCGTAGAAGTAGTTCGCATAGATCTGGCAGTAGTTCAGGAGGTCGTAGAAGAGAATCTTTTGAGACAATCATACAAGACATTATTGCTGGCTATAGAAAGTTCCAACGACAAAGTTTACAACAACTTTACCCAGGTAATTTTGACCAAGAAGATTATGATGAATTCAAAAAGGCAGAAGCGATATTCCTTGAGTTGGAGCTTCCAAAGAACACCATATTTTATTGGACATGCATTGATTCACTTAAAGAGCTAAAATTTTGGCGTAAGTATTTTATAGATATAACTGAAGGTACCGACGAGGATAAGATATAACTGTTGGAAGCTATGACTAGTGTTTCACGAAACGATCAAGATTTGCCAAAAAGGTTGAGCTCATGCCACTTATATGGAAGTCAATACTTAGGAAGTCCTGGTTTTGGACAGTGGGGCATACCACCCAATGCTCCACAATGGGGTTCTCCTCCAACGGCTACACAATGGGGCACGCCACCAACTGCTGGACAATGGGGCACACCACCAACAGCTCGACAATGGGGCACACCACCAACTAAGGGACAATGGGGCACAACACCAACTGTTGAACAATGGGGCACACCACCAACTGCTGGACATTGAGGCACACCAACAACTGCAGGACAATGGGGCACACCACCAACTACTGGACAGTGGAGCACACAACCAACTGCTGGACATTGGGGCACACCACCAATTGCTAGACAGTGGGGGACACCACCAACTACTGGACAGTTGGGCACACAACGAACTGTTGGACATTGGGGTACACCACCAAATACTCAACAATGGGGTACATCAGCAAATGCATCACATTGGGGGCTTCCACCAAATATTCAACCATGGGATTCGCTATCCAACTTTCACTCAGTGCGTTAAACACCAAATTTTCAACAAGGCGGATCATCAGAAATGACTCTAACAAATGTTCAATATGGATTTTCAGTAAGAGGTCGAGAAGAAAGTATGAGAAATACTAAACAAGAAGTTTCACATGCTGCAGCAGTAGAGGCTTCACAAAATGTTGAACATGCATCATCACCCGGTCTCGGTTTCACAAATTATTTTGAAACTTCTCATGTTTCACAAACTCCTAGACCAGGAAGTTTATTCAATATTTGGGGAATCTTAGAAGGAATCAATGCAAGTACAAATGAAGATCATCAAAGTGATTCAGGAGACGAGAATTATTTTCCTATGGTTTATCACTCTCGTTTATGTTTTGAAATATTATCTGATTTTCATGAGTTTATCTATGCATATTGTGTACTTGTTTTTATAAATAATTATATTCTTAAGGATAATTGTATTTTATCTAATTGTTATATGTTAGTTGATATTTGGCTGATGATGTGTTTTTTTATCTTCTGCTTGTTAAAAATTTCAGGCTTTTCGTATATGCCAGTTGCGATCACGAGGCATCCATAATCTAGTTACGAAGAGAGAATTGAATTGTGGAATTTGGAAAATGAGTAATTTGAGGAGTTAATAATTCAACCAGCTTTGAGTTATTATGATCAACATTTCCAAAAAGCACCATGCCGAACTGATAGAAGTTTGGGATGGAGGAATATTTGGCGCCGATTACAACAAGATGATGTTGCTTGTGTTCAGTTACCACGAATGTCACTTCCGTGTTTTACAACATTGTGTAACATTCTTCAAACGAACTATGGGCTACAACCAACATTAAATATAAGTATTGAAGAAAGTGTGGCTATGTTTCTAAGGATATGTGGACACAATGAAGTTCAAAGAGATGTTGGTTTAAGGTTTGGACGAAATCAGGAGACTGTGAAGAGAAAATTTAGTGAAGTTCTACAGCGATTGAACTATTTGCATGTGATTATATTAGAACTCCGACAATCCAAGAACTACAACGAATTCCTGAAAGGCTTCAAGTAGACCGATCATATTATCCAATTTTTAGTGGATGCGTTGGAGGTATGGATGAGACTCATGTTTGCATCAAAGTGAAACCTGAATTACAAGGAATATATTCGAATGCATCCTTGAACATCATGACAATATGTGATTTAAATTTGTTATTCACATATATTTGGAATGAAGCCTCAGGATCATGTCACGACACATCCAATTTGGCCATGGCACAATGAAGTGATTTTGAGTTCCCTATGCCTCCTTTCAATGAGTATTACGTCGTTGATTCTAGCTATCCAAACAAGCAAAGGTTTTTGGCTCCCTATAAATTAACACGTAATAGAGTTGTGAGGTATCATATGTCACAGTTCAACTATGGTCTTCCTCCGAGGAATTAAAGAAGAATTGTTCAATCAACGTCATGCTTCTTTACGTTTTGTTATTGAGAGGACTTGGAGTTTGGAAGAAGAAATGGAGGATTCTGTCTAATTTTCCAAGATACAATATTCACGTACAAAAGAAAGTGATAATGGCTACAATGGGATTACCTAATTTTATTAAAATTTCGAATTTCTCAGATGCAGACTTTGCAGAAGTAATGACAGAGACGAGAATAAACAACACAAATCGGGAGCCTGATTTAGATGACATGGAAGCAGCTGATGTAGAAGATGAAGCAGATAGAGAATATATGATACGACTAAGGGACAATATAGCAAATATGTTATGGGCAAATCAATATAGTCGATAAGTATTTTTTTGTATTGTTTTATACTTGATATTTTAAATTTTATGTATTTCTTAAAAACAAATATAGTTTGTTATATATTTATAAATTAAAACTTTTAAATTTAAAAATATTTATATTGTATTGGATTATATTATTTTTACTTATATTTTTGGGATGTACTTTTTAATTTGATTTTAGCAATAAATATATTATTGTAAATGTCAAAAATTTATTAAAATTTTAATAATAATTTAGTTATGGTTCGTAATTAATTTATGAAATAACTTGATCATAATAGATTAATAGTTTTAATTTATAATTATATTAATATCATTAATCCATTTTTATTGATTAATTCTTAATTTTAAATATATATTTCGTACCGCTTTTTACATGTTCACCATTCACACATTTACACCGCACCGCATGTTGTTTTTTCACCATTCATATAGTGTCCCAAACCGCTTGTTCTGCAGTAACCGCACTTATTCCGCATGATGCGTTTCTTCCAACCGCACCGCACTAAAACCGCACCATACTTTTTAAACCGCTCAAACCGTTGTCACCATTCGAAGCCATAATCGTTCATTTGAAACGCTATAGTATGTTCATTGGCTATGATCTATATAGTGCAAATTCCCACCACTTGATATGACCAATATATTTTTTTCAAGTTTGTGTATATGATAATAAATAATGAGTTGGTCGTTTCATGCAAATACTGTATTATTGACTGCATTTTCGAGTACTATAACATTTCTTTCAAAAACGATATATACGTAATTTTAGCAGATTGTTATCTTTTGTAACTCAACCAAAATCCTCTTATTTTAACTAGAGTTAAATTACGGTTGTATTATTTTCGTAAAGGGATATTGGATTCTTGAAATGGTATACTGTAAGAAAAATATGCATAAATCATGAAAATGATTGTTTTTACTGCGAATCATGTTGAAGCACTCACGTATAATCATGCTCACAAATTTTATTGTGAATTATGTTGAACCAGTTATGTATAGTTTAAGTTATAGACTTATAGTGTATGTTATTTTTCTATTATTACTTTGTAATGTTCATGTGAATATATTTTCTACGATTCCAAAATATATTTCATACCGTCTCATTTGCTGTTCAATAATAATAATAATTATATTAATTTTTCTTTTCAATTAAAAGTTCCACACATATTAATATATATTTAATAATTAAAAATAATTTATTTTTCATACTAAACACTTCCTAATAATCAATTATAGTAAACGGATGATAATGTTAATATTTATAAAATATCTCTTTTATTTATATTTTATTAATTAATTCTTAATACTATTTGAAAACCTAAAAACAAAATTTTTTTTTTCAAAGTAACAAAAGAACTAAATATCAATGTTTAATAAAATAGAGAAAGTAGTGACCAACAATAATGATAAAGAAAGTATTATTTAATAAATGTTTCAATGTTTTAGTTATTATTATGTTGCTCAATAATAAATATTATAGAATAATAAGTTATATAACTGTTAGATAATGGTGAGTTTCCATGTCATGTAGAATAAAATCATGGTAAGTCAGATACATAGCGACTGTTGCTACGATGCCGTCAAGTTTTACAAGAGGTTGTAAATGGTACTCCTTCTGTTCCACTAAGATAGATTTTTTCAGTTTTTATTTTTGTTTCATGAAAATAGAAGTTTTGTGTTTCCAAAATAAATGTTTAGTTTGTTTACCTATTTTACCTATACTAAATAAATACAAATCTTTATTAACTTATATTATTTAATACCCTAAAGAGGTTATATTTGGTATGTTAACTTTGTTCTAAAAATGTGTGAAAAGCTGAAAAAATCTATCTTAGTGGAACGGAGGGAGTATTTACGAGTTGTAAAAAATAAGAAACGCGGGAAGGAAACAAGAAATACGGTTTCAATCCACCGGAGAACGTCGCCAAAAGAGTAAGAACAAATATGTGTCTAGTATGAATTTGGAGAGGTGGTTCCAGCTCAAAAATGGTGCATGGGAATTTTAACTGTATTTGTGTAATTGTTATATGAACGTGTTTGTATTTTATTTCAAACTCTGTACAACTAAGACCATCTTTATATTTTATTTACCATGAGTAATTTTTAAATATCTATTTTTTATTCGTTTTGATTCAAAAAATGTCTTGAAAGTATCACAAAACTAGAGCGAATTGCTAAAACTAGACCCAAAATTGAGTTTGAATGCAAAACTAGACCCCAAATTAAAAAAAATGCAAAACTAGACCTTTGGGGTATGGAAATTACATTAACCCCCTTATTTGCAAACAAAAAAACAGAAACCGCAATTACAGTTCTAACCTCCGCGCGAAGTAGACTTCGTGAACGAAGTCTCACAGTAGACTTCGTAGACTTCTTGAATGAAGTCTCACAGTAGACTTCGTTCATGACATCCATGAAGTCTGAACCGTAATTAAATCTTAGATTTAAATTAAGAAAATAATAAAAAATATTTTCAATGCAATTTCTTCTAAAGAAAATAAGATTATCTAAAATATGAACTTTATAAATTAAAATTTCCGAAACTTTCATAAATTTTAGGCATGTAAGGTTGATTATGTTCTAAACTACCATAAACAGTCGCAGACTTCGACCATGAAGTCTGAACCGTAATTAAATGTGAAATTTTAATTAAACAAATGATAAACAAAAATATTTCGACTCAACAAATTTCTTGAAAGATAAATTATTTTAATGATCAGGATCGAATAGCTTTAATAAAAAAATTCAATAAACTGAGCTCATTTGATGTGAACTCATGTCGCCGGCATATAGGTTAGAGGTGTCACCAGATGTGGTAGAAATCCATTGCGATATATCTTTAGGGGTTAGACTTAGTCATTGATATGTTTTTGATATAAAAAATTGGCAAATCCTTCGATGTAAGTTGTTAGATTCTTGGAAGCAATATCTATACTATTTTGATGCTCAAATGTTAAGTATTTTGTTTAACAAAGAGTGGAATTAAACGTCTCGAATTTTAGAGCTTAGGGCTTACCAGACTTCTCCCGAGTTTCGGCGTGACATCGTCTCACGGCTAGACTTCGCATTGTGAAGATCTGTGTTCAAGATTTTTAGTTATACCGTCTACGACTTTCTATTGCTAAGAAGTCTGCGTAATGACAATTCAAATGAATCCAAAATGTTTTGGAGAAGTTCCCGCGAACGAAACATTTGGGGGCGAGAAATTCTGTGGTCGTGGGAAAATTTTACACTTACGTAATAATCAAAAGACTGAAATCTGAAATACACCGCGTTCAGTGCAATAGTTAATTCTGTCTCCTAAACGGCTAAAAGCACATAATTTTAAATAAACATTCTCCTCACAGAGAATCACATAGTTCTTCATCTATCTTTCCTGCTGCGCCTCGAATAATCAGCCAAACCGCTCCTCACCGGAAGAACACTCTAAACGCGCGACAGCTCTTTTCTCGCATCTTCTCGGCCGTGTAAGTCTATCGCACTTTTTCGTGAGACTTTTCCTCTTTCTCCTCTCTCGCTAGGAAATCTCTTACACTCACATCTACTTTATCTTCGCGGCAATTCGCCCAGATCTGGCGCTATACATCGCAAACCGATCTCTATCTACAATACATATCTTCTCTAAGTGCTTAAGCCTAGTTCGTTTGTTTTCGTCTTCGGCGATATCAGTATGGTGAGTAGCGAGGGCGGCGTCCGTTTCACCTTTACCTTGTGTAAAATCGCCAATAGCTAAGCTCATCACGCTCTATGCGCTCTAAGCTGAACACTTGCCCGGGTCTCGATGACTGTCCAGCCTCAGTGGCATGCCTGCTCACCGTGGAGTAGCTGATACACAAGCGACGTCAATGAACGCGTCGAAGCATGAACGGAGTTCCCCGATGAAGATGAAAAGAAGAATTCAGACTGACAACCTCTACACCCTTACTAATCCCAGACCCCTGAGCATGCTAATGGCAAACAATGATCTATGTTCCGACTCGTCGGTGAAGGCGAGTTACCTTACACCATGTTCGGTGACATAAGACTTTTGCGATTGGCGCACTGTTGCATGGTCTGGTATTTCAATAAGGCTATACGTCGTCGGTACCAGTCTGTTCATCCCTGGATACTCTTCTTATCGCGCTCTTCTTGCCACCGATCCATTTCACAGCTGCCGTTAGACAACCAAAAAACACAATATTTTATTTTTAATTCTCTTTTGAACATGGATTGGCAACTATACTTTCTTTAGTTTTTATGTTAATTATATTTAATCTTCTCTTATTATACGCTGAATCATCACTCTACTCGGAACCTTTGAGTTTCTATGAGACGACGCAACCCACGCAGGTGTCGTAATAATCTTTATTTTTTTTTTTAACAAGCAAATATTATTTCCGTAAATAATATTCGCAACCACACAAACCGAATTCAATTTAAACCATAATCGAATTCACATAGTAATATTATCCCCCATAAGATAATATTACCCAAACACACACACACACACAATTCCAACCCTAGGAATTAACACGCACAACGGAAGACAAAACAATAAAATAGTATTACTAAACACCGTAATACCACACACAAACCCCGAGTCACTAGATCATCCTCCTCTCCTCGCCATGATTCCACGAATTCACTTCAAAACTCACCAATGACCACCAAGTCATTGACATAACACCACAAATAATCGATTATGACTTCCCATTTGCATCCTACACAATCAAACAACAACACACAAACACCAAAACCATCACCATAGCTTAGATAAACCCATGGTCACGCACTCACCTCAATAACACAACGGGAATTCGGCCAAGGTATACTCCACACACACTCAGGAGGACCTTACACACGAACTCAAAGCAGCTAAGAACAACCTACAGCCAACCACAACAACAAACACCCAAGTTACCAAAACTGGGCAAAAACAGGGCAAAACCCAGAAACGACCGCCGGAAAGATCGAACCATAACTTTCGATCTAACCGTCCAATTTCGATCTAAACGACCGATGGAGTTAAACCCCTATGAGTCCTGAAACTACTCACCAAATTTCGTGAGGATCCAACCACAGACGCGGCGGCGATCTAACCCCGAGCCTCCGCTGGTCCCGCTTTCGACGGAAACAGAACACCTCAACGAAATCGTGAATAACTTTCAGACTACAAACCCAAATCCAATTCCGAAAAGGGATATAACTAGATTAAAGGGTTAACTAAAACTCCACCAAATATCAGTACATTTGCATACGATTTGATTGGTCGAAAGCTCTTTCTCCCAGACCCTGTCTGCTGAAACCAAAATTCACTTCCAAGGACTTGTCCTTCTTCTCTTCTCAAGGTATGAGCTCCCTCTTTCTCCTTTCTCTCTCTCTCACTCACAGCCACGAAAAGATTGCCCAAAAAGGAGAAAAGTCGAGTTTTATATGATGGCTAGGGATTCCACTGATTAATCCCACCAACTCCACTAACTCACCAACTCCACTAACCCCGCGCTTGA
The DNA here is from genome assembly GCA_004349715.1 of Crucihimalaya himalaica. Classification (NCBI taxonomy): domain Eukaryota; kingdom Viridiplantae; phylum Streptophyta; class Magnoliopsida; order Brassicales; family Brassicaceae; genus Crucihimalaya; species Crucihimalaya himalaica. The sequence goes on from SMJT01000087.1 coordinate 176,583, forward strand.
CCAACGTGATCGGTTGCAGACCGATCCGACCGATTTTTCCTACCTTGATCCGGTCGGTCTCCACCAACCTGTTTCCGAACATACAAAACATCCGTTTTTCTGGAACACGGGCGTTACAATTCTCCCCCACTAACATAGATTCGTCCTCGAATCTCACCGCATAGTCCTTTCACTATGACTTAACTCACAATTGTCACAACGATTGGTCAAATCTCGGCCAACACGGCCACACAAACCAAACACGAGCTGAGGTCGAACACTAACAACCTACACAACTCTTGGCCCACCGGCCAATCCCAAACCACAACTGAGGTCGAACACTATCAACCTCCGAGGTCTACATCCGATCCCTATGCTTATACTCACGTCATAGACTCATTGCTCCCAACTCATACTCACGCCACCACTCTCAGGAACACAATCCTTCGAGCTAAAGGCAAAACACACACCACCCCACCCTCGGAAACACTATCCCTTGTGGCAAAACACACCACCCCACCTTCGGGAACACTATCCCTCGAGCTTGTGGCAAAACACACCACCCCACCCTCGGGAACACTATCCCTCGAGCCTTTGGCAAACAAGTACGAGTTGTTCAGGCGACCACCGTCCCTAGAGCACTCAAGTCTATACGCTATAAGCACCTCAGACCGAAACTACCTCACGTGGTCCCAGTACAACAACACAATGTCATACTCCCACACATATTCATACAGAAACACCCAGTAGAGACTTCTCCAGTAGACTTCCAGCACAGACTTCCTCTGTAGGTTAATTATATTTAATTTCTCTTACTATGTTAATTTTCTTCGGAACCTTGATATTCTTATTAGTTAATTATCTTTCATTTCTCTTATTTATGTTAATATTATTGGAACCTATTTGTTAAACAAATACAAAGTTCGAAAACGCAAAAAATACAAAAAGAACTGGTCTCCGAAACAGCGAGAACAACCTAGAGACTTTAAAAGTAGACTTCACCAGAGACTTTCGTATTCATACAGAAACACCCCATTAGAGACTTCTCCATAGACTTCCAGCACAGCACTTCCTCTATAGGAAGTGATAATTCATTTGCATAGAACATATATCAACCTTAATTTTATAAAAGTTTCTGAAATTTAATTTATAAATTATTTTAAATCAGACGAATAGTTTAAAAAAAATTCATAAAACTGAGCCATTGATGTAAACCATGGAGCAATATGTTAGAGGTGTCAATGTGTAAGAATCCATGCATATATCTTTAGGGTTAGACTTAGATTGATATGTTTTTGATTAAAATGCGATCCTTTGATGTAAGTTGTTAGATTTTGGACATATCTATACTATCTTGATGCAAATGTTAGTATTTGTTAACAAAGAGTGAATTAAACGTTCGAATTAGAGTTTAGGGCTTACAGACTTCCTCGAGTTTCGGGTGAAGATCTCACGTAGACTTCGCATGTGAAGTCTGTAAGACTTTTTTACGTATGAAATTCAATAAATATATTATAAATAAACTTATGTTCTAAACAGAGATTTAGATAGATAAGTTCCCTATCTAGGGACAATTGCCCTGTATCTTGCTATCATATCAAACATCAAGAAGTAGTCGTCTCTCAAATCTTCAACCTCTTTCCATCGCTGGTCGAACAAAATGTCCGATAAGCCTCTTCATTTCCAGCCAAGTGTCATCATCACCACCTGTGGGAATTAGATTTGTATTGTCTAGACAATTACGATAGTTAAACTGTAGTAAAACACACCTTACGCCCGCGAACTGATTTATCCTCCATAATTAAGCACCACGATCACCGCTCCACCCCTTCCTGTTCTAAAGCATTCCAGAAGTTATAAGCGTGTTCACCGGTTGCCACACACCTGTAAACATATCTGTCCCTATTTTGATTAATAAAAGCGGTTGTAATTACAATACAGTGAACTCGTCATGGTATTATTATTGTTTGGTTTTAAACTTACATGCATCTTTGGATGTGAAACCACACTCTTTGAAAATGTACGGCCCAAGTGGACTCTCTTGAGGGGCATGTGGTTGCAGAGCATGCCATTAGTATCTACATCATAAGTGTTCTCCTTTAGTTAAATAAAGTTACATGCATATTAATTATGGGTTAAGAAATTTGCATGCATACCTATAACAACGTTCGTTTTGGTTTTGATGTCACGTATTTGGGTCAAACTTAAAAAACCAAAGTCAGTGCTCGTCGTTCAAAGGATCGATTTTTATGATTCTAGTCTTTGTATACTGGTAGAATGGATTGTAAGTTTGAAATGAGAGTTTGTTTGCACGAAATGCTGTGAATCCTAGGTCTTGTACTGCACATTCTGTATTTCAATCCAGCAGGTGTCCTTCATACTTCTCCAATCCAGAGAACGCTGCACATGTTCTGGAGTAATCATCAACTCCATCTCTAGTCCTGCATAAAAGAAGCATCACCAAAGATATATGTTTATCAGATCCATGTATTGCATGTCTGCATGTAAGTGAATATCTCTTAACGCTTCATCTACTAATACGTGGACCAGTAGGACCACATTAGAACGAGTAAGACTAGCGCGGAGAATCTTGATTTTAAAACACCAATCTGGTTTGCTTGCATTGTCTCTTTCATTTGCTTCGGCTAGAAGGTTGTAAGTATCCATCGGGTTTTTGTTGTTCTTGTGTGAGTTTTGTGTTTCTGAGATAAAAGCATGTGAAGAAAAATGAAACGACTATGGAAATATTAGCTAGGGAAACTGAAAAAATTAATAGATGGGAAATTGAAGAGACGGACGTATCTTATCTCAAGGACGTGACTTTAAAAAAAAAAAAATTTGCAGCGTTTCTGGTTCTTTAATGTTTGTTTTAAGGGTTACAGACTCTTCAGTAATGTCTGTATATACTTCTATGAGAAGACTTCACACGCAGACTCAACGAGCACATCGACTTCCTCTGTAAAGTCACCGATTTATCTAATGTTGGCGGAAAAAAATTTGGAGGAAAAAAAAAAAACAAAAATACTAAACAATTTACCCGCTGTAAATACGAAGTCTGTTAGCGAAGTCTCCAATGAAGGCGAAAATGACAGACTATAGACTTCATGGCCAGACTTCACATGCAGACTTCTATAAGAGACTTTTTGCGAAGGCTGCCTACCGACTTCCTCTGTAAGTCACCGATTTATCTAATGTTGGGGAAAAAAATTTACAGTTGTAACTATACATTTACCGATTGGCATAAACAATTTACAGCTGTAATATATACGAAGCTGTAAGTGAAGTCTCCAAATGAAGTCTGAAAAATGACAGACTATGACTTCACGACCAGACTTCACACGCAGACTTCACACGCCAGACTTCACACGCAGACTTCTACGAGAGACTTCTTTGACGAAGTCTACAATAGACTTCGTCTGTACGTAACGATATTAATCTAATTTTTAAAATTTAAATAATTACAGTTGTCAATATAGAAATTTTGGAGACTGAAAAGACGTTTAGTTAAAACAAAGTTTACATCTGCTAAAAAAATTACAGAAATCCCATGTCGCTCCTTCTTCTCTGAAAAGCTAAATCACCGGAATCTCTCAAAACGCCGCACTCTCTTACTCCTCTCTCTCCTATTTCACCGTAAGTTATCGATTTCTTCCTCCTCGCGGGAAACCCCAAACTCTCTTCAACGACGACACTTCTTTCTCGCCGGAAAATCACCATGCGACGACACTCTCTCTACGTCTTCTCTTCTGACCTGTTCTTCTTTTTTTTTTTCTGTATCTAACCAAATCTTATTTATTCCAGTTTTTCATTCTGTTGGAAATCGCAGACTTCATTCACATCTCGTACAGCTAATCAAATTAAATTTCAGTTAAGTCTCTTCCCTTTTTACTAGATTGTTGGAGACTTCATAAGGGAAGTCTATATGAAGACTTCACCGGCGCAAGTCCGAACACGTCACAGTATCTAACTTTCTCGTTTCTTCTGTGACATAGGTTTGAAAGTATGCTCTTTCGCCGACATAACTGAATACGAAAGTTAGGAGCTATTCACATATGCCTCAAGTTTCCACCTCGGCATTCACCAAAAGACTCTGAGCCCGCGCCTGGGAAGAGTATAGGCTACTACAGCCGGAACACCTAAGCTTCTTACAGCTACGTCAGCTGACTAACTCATGGTGAAGGGAGACGTTTGGACTTCCCCTCTTGGTGCTTCCATAGTGTACACGAGCAAGGATCGCATGGCATCAAGGCTGGTCCACTATATGCTCAGTTTCCAACTTGTATGCCATCTAAAGCATGAGATGGAGCCTAGTCTGGTGCAGTTCCAGTGAGATTTCTTTAACGAGTTTGCAACACATCACCCGGCTTGAACTGCAGTGTATGTTGAAAACCTTATAAATCTGGAGCCTGAGACTGAGATAACGATGAGCTGAAGGATTTGACAAAGCTTGGAGTCGATTGATGGCGCTTGACCAACTATGAAGACTGGATCAAGCGTGAGTACAAACGCTCTGCTCAATTGGAGTTTGAGAGAGTGAGTTGGGGTTTCTAGCCATCCTTGCCAGCTGCATTGATGCTCACCCTCACCATCAGGGCATCAATGTGAACCTTGCTAGTTGGTGATGGCATCTGGACAAGTTTGTTGGCATACCCTGTGGAAGAGTAGCTATTCATATTCTGATATTCATCGTGAAACTGTTGATATCACAGGACTTATCACCATCCACGATTTGCCCAAGCGTTGCAGTCCTGGATTTACTTCCCTACCGACTTAGCAAAAGAGTCGGAGATCCTTCCCCATTAACCCACTGAGCCCATTGACTCAAGCCACCTCTCCCTATTTACAAAGGATCGAGAGGAGAAAAAACCTCAGAAAATGCGATCCTACAAGCACGGTATGTCTGTTATATATTATATGATCTCCTTCACACATGTGTGTTATGTTATTATATTCTCTGATCTCCCTCTATTCATTTTTATGTTTGTAGACCACAGCTACAGCTTTTGGAAAAAACCATTTGATGAGATCGTTCCCACAGTGGGATGAGGATAATGACGATTGAGAGACATTGTACACAACATTCGTGAAGTAATGCTAGCATTCTTCAATTAACCTTCGGCAGTGAGTAATGGACACTGGCGGTCTACGGGTGATGTTGATCACAAACTTCAAGGTGAAGGTTCCTTTGAAGTTGAAAGGCGGAGGTGAAGCATGAGGTGTAAGGATGAGCCTATCATGGCTTTAAGAGAGAGCTAGAGCTCCTGAAGAGATAGTTTGAAGAAAAGCTCGTCTATCCCCTGAATTTGACAGCGCATGTGATGCGTTGAAGGATGTAGTTGACACTCGACTCAACACGTTTGAGCAGATTGAAGGGCAGTTGTTGACTTGGAACGAAGATTGTCTTACTCACTGACAAAGTAAACGGTCTGAGTTTCTGCTTTTGATAAGTTCACCAGCGGAGCTATGAAAATATACCGAAAGGTATACGAGGAAGTGAAGGAGAATCCCAGGAGAAGCAGGCTGAATCCTCAGGGATTAGTCTTCATAACCCTTTCTCAAAGAATCCCAAGGGGCAGAGGAAAAGTAAAAGAGTAGCTGCCATGAGTAATCAGTCAAACAGATGATGTGAAATTTGTTGGCATGTTGACTCTTATTTTGGATTGTTGTTGGAAAAAATGTTAGAATGATTTTGTTTGTGCTTTTGCAATAAAAAGATGTTTTGTTTGTCCATTGGAAAATTGCAATAAAACTATGTTTGCTTCAAAACTATGCATACATGTAACAACAAAGGGCAGTTGAAGGCAGTGTTGTGCTGTAGAAAACTCTAAAAGATATAGATACGAAGTTTGATAAAGCAAAAAGGGCAAAACAGAATTTGAAGGAGAAAACAGCAATGCTCATGGCTAAGAAGATGGTGATAAGCAAAAGTTGAAAGAGAGCTGGTTGTGCGTCTGGCAATGGCTATGACCCTTATGGTCCTATTGCAAGGAAAAAAAAGCCAAGCTGACTGCTTTCTGGCGAATTGCCCAAGTTTGCACTATTAAATCACCCCTTAAAACATAGTTTATGTGACGTGATTTGAATGTTGTGTAACTTCAGTGAGCTAAAGGTAAGTACCCTTATGTTCCCTAGACATACGAGCGGGTTCACAGAAGAGTGTTCCTAAAAACAATCAGAGCGGTGACTGTGGAGTGTATGCCTAGTACTCGAGTGTCATGCGCTTGGCAGACCATTTAATCCAACCCGCTTGTTGATAAGAGAACATCAAGTTCATAAGGAGAAGGTGGCTACAGACATATACGATGAGCTCGGCATAACGGGGACTGAGAAGCGCTGTACGAAGGTTTGGATTGTACGAGTGATAATCTTTTGATATTGTATGTTTATAATATGGATATTTAACTATGTTTGTATGTTGTATAAATCTAGCATAACCGTATATTTGTACAGTTTCATCTATTGCTATCTACGAGAAACCCAAAAATACAAAAGTTATAGACACTATATAAATATAAGTAAAATAAAGTTGTAAACTTCATCTTCGTACAAACCCTAATTTAGACATCAATTGAAGACTTCATCCACAGACTTCCACAGAAATAACTGGTCATACAAGTATAAATGGAGACTTCATCCACAGACTTCCACGGGAGACTTCATATGCGTCCTGAACATCTAGTTATAGACTTCTACGCAGACTTCAAATACAGACATCCTTAATGGAGACTTCGTATTACGTACAAAACCTAGTAAGAAACTATGTAGGAGACTTCTCATTTAACTTCTCAATTACGATAAAAAGCACACAAAACGAAACGACCTTCGTGAAACGTCGCTTCTTATCATTTATTACTTCTCTCCAAAACACGCAACCGACTATATTACTGAGTAGATCTAAAAATTTACAGTTTCATCTATGTCTTTCAAGGAAATCCCAATTATCTTTTATAAAAAAAAAAATGTCGTTCATAGTATAAAAGCATCGAAAGAGGTTTGAAGAATCCTTGAAATCCGAATGCTCACTTCACGGCAGGTAATCTCTATACAGCTTCTTCTTATTTCTTACAATTCATGCAACTTCTAATTTCTACCAATTTTTTTTAAGACATGTGGCCGATTACATGTCCATTGGGAGGGTATGCTATTTGGCCCTAATGCACCCCTTATGAGGAGATTTTAAAGTGATTGTTCATTATCCGCCGGGATACCCCGATTAAACCCCACACGCGTAAGTTTTGATAAAACACTTTAAAATCTATGCATTCATTCTCCTTAATTTCTTTATCCAATACCCCTCCTAAATATCATGACGGTTTGGGAATGTAGTTTTCAGCACCCCTCCTAAAATTGCATTTTTACACAATTCATCATTAGAGACTTCACAGGCGAAGTCCCTCAGTAGACTTCTTTATGAAGTCTTGCTTGCTATGGAAAGCAGCTTCGCCGTGAAGTCTAAATTATAACCTAAACACCTAAAAGTCAGAAAAATATAAAAAATATTAGCCGATAAAATAGTTCAAATTTCTAAAACATCAAAAACCATACAAACACACATGTTAGGAAAGAAAAAAAAACTAATTACCAAATAGGCTAAACACCTCCGGTCATTTCCTTTACAGGAAACATCTTATTAATTATTCTTACTGAGCAGACTCTCACAGGGATACTCCTACTTAGCTCACAACGTACGAGTACTCTTCTCCAATCGAATTCCTGCGAACAGTCGTCATTGCCTTGCTCCACTAGTTCTATACGCCAAACTGGCACGACCTTCGCTCCCTGGTGAAGTCCTGACATACACCGCGGATCCTTACATATTCCGCATCTGCACCTAGATTTTGACGTGGAGCAGACTACATGCGCAGTCTCACTGTGCTAATCATCAATCAGCACCTTCTATCGTTCCATGACCAAGCTCTCCTCCGTACCACTCTACCTCTGTTCCGGCCCTCCTCCATCTCACCACATTACTTACTCTCTCCTATGTATCCGCATGCGATTACTGTTACCTGTATTTCACCACACGTCCTTCACTCTATACTTTTTAACACTTCTCTATCCTCTCTTGCTAACTCATATGCTTCTTTTCGTTCCAGTTCGTCCATTGCTCTTATCACACCCAGCTATGCCTGCACACATCTAATTCCACACGTCTCACTCATCTCCGCGTCCTCGTTCCTACGCTGTCTAACACTTTCCTATCATTATCCCCTACTCTTCGCTGGCGTCCTATGCTTTCTTGCAATATGACCCATCCTATATGTCTTTGACCTATGCTTTAGACTACTCTACTTTCTCATCCTTCTGTACGCGTACAAGTTCCTCCTTCTCTACTCAGGTAATATGCTCTTTCTATCTTTAGTAAAGCTTCTATCTACGTAATTATCACCTTCTTCCTATCGAACGTGACACACGCTGCTTCTATCTAGTCTGCCCTCTCAGCAGACCTTCTCTATCTCTCCGATACCCACTGGTCCTCTATCGTTACCTGATCTCAGCCCATAAATACAGATTCGATCTACATAGCTTTATTCAATTGATCCTACGTAGCCATTCCGACGATCTTCTTAAACACTTCATGGAAGACCTCCCGTCCTGCACCTGCCAAAGTCTAATTTTAGAAAAAGGTACTTTTCCCAATTGACCAAAAAAATTTATTTTGAAATCCAGAAATTACGCGATGGTTGTAGAACTGCATAGAGAAAGTACTGATTATCACTTCACACTCACCTAATACAGGCACTTACTTCGCGCTTTTTTCGACCGAATTCCTGGCGTCCACAATGCGCAAACAATCATGTCACACTAACCCACTTTTTCACGCAACTCTCAAGATGAATTCCTTTGTAAAATATGACTTCGTTCCGGTTCAATTGCAAAACTAACCGCCTTTTATCGCAGACTCACATAAAAAGTCTTTGTACAAAGTCAGACTTAACGGTCAATTGCAAAACTAGACTCCTTGTAACCAGACTTCGACGGTGAAGTCTAAACACCGTTTTTTTTTTTCAAATGAGAACTTCAGACTTCATCATGGTTCAATCGTGAAGTCTGAGACCCAAAAAGTCAATTGCAAAACTTCACCCATGAAGTCTGCCTTCTGGAAAATCGGAGAAAATGAAGCAAAAATTACCAAGATTCGGTTTGAGCTTGTGTCTAGCTTCTTAAACGGCCAAGAACTGATCACGCCAACAATACCTAAGCAACCCAAGCGTTATTATGCTCGAATCTTAGTAAATCGCAAGATATATGGATGGTAAAATTGAAAACGATATTATAGAGTTAAATGGTTGAAATGAGAGAGGAGATCGACAAAAATGGAGCTTTTAACTCAGTTTTAAAGCATTAACATCACTTAATTCGGTTGTTTGAAGCATTGAGAGCTCAATTTTGTTAGGTAAGTGTGGTTGGGAACTATTGAAGACGATGACATTTTCGTTATTACGTGAGAATCTTTGGGTTATTGTTTTTCAAACCCAGCTGCCAGACTTCACAGGAGAAGTCTGCGCTAGGTATTTTTGTGAAAAAGGAAGCGATGAGGGGTATTTTAAGGCATTTTGAAAAGAATAGGAAGAGGGGTCTAGTTTTGGAATTGACTTCAAATAAGGGTCTAGTTTAGCAAGAAGGCCATAAAACTATGTATTATTTTATAGTAATACAGATTTATTTATTGAAAACTGAAGTTAGTTTATTATAAAATTAATATTTTGTATTTAATTCATTAATATTAGTTTTTTAATTATTAAAATTAGTATTTAAATTTGTTTGACCTATTAAAAACTCCAAATGAAGGTTTATAAGGATTCATCATTCATCTTAAACTTAAAAAAAAAAAATTGATTCAATACTAAATATATATTAGACATATTATTGTTTTCACTTAAAACACTCCTTAGAGTATAAGGAAAACTTAATATGTCATCACTCTCTTTTAACACAAAAGATGAGAAACCTATGATTTTTTGAATACTCTATTATGAAACTCTCCTAAATGCTTACTAATAATTGAAGCTCATGTGTCCAACTAGAACATAATAATATATATCTAGGTCCAACTACAAATACACAAAAATCGATAAAGTACAACTATGAATACACTTTATGACACATGTAGTGCTTTTAACTAATATCTCGCCGCAAAAGTACATTTTATCACACGTGTACTGATTTTATTTAATATCTCACCCCACCAGAAAATACACGTGAAATGTTTTAATACTTTTTTAAATAAAAATCATTTTAGATTTAGGATATCCGGTTTCGGTTCAATTTTTAAATAATAATATGTGACCAGTTATACCCATTAAACGTAGTTGTATCAAATAATGGCGACGTTTCGGTTTTGGTATGTGATATTTCGGTTTCACTTGGCCACATTTCGGTTTCAACCACATACATATGTGTCTTTTGGTAGGGTGTGGGGTTATAAATTTGAAGAGTAAGAGTCATCCAAATCCAAGAAGAAAAGTCATTCATATCCAAGAAGAAGAGACAAGAAAAAGCTTTGAAGTTGGCGAGTCATCCAAATCTAAGAGGCAGAGACACTCTTCTTCCATGACTATCTTAGATCTTCCTAAAGATATTCACATTTTGTTGATCGTGTCTCAAAACGAACTCGGTGATATGGTAAAAGTTAAAGCGACTTGTAAGTGTTTTCGGGCAATAGTTGAAGATCTTGTGTTCTTGACGTCTATTGATTGTTACCTTATGCGTCTTCCGTGGAACTTCTTTCCTCAACTAGATAGGTTCACTTTATATTTTTCTGAAAACAATAATCCTTCTACAATTTTCATGAGAGGTATGTCTGAGTTCTTTCGAGACAGCCATTTGGATCGAGGGCTCTCAACTCTTAGAGATGATGCCCTTAAAAGATATGATGTGGCTATCTACGGTTATGCAATCCTTCGTAGGATCATGACTTCTGAACACCCTTTTGACAGAGAACTTACTAGTTCTAGTAAGGATTTTGTTAGAAGAGTAAGAAGGAAACTCGTGAAAGCAATCATTCCTAACACATGGCCTTATGAACTTCCTCCCCAATTTCTGGAGAGGGAGGTTCAAATTGATGGTCGGAAACTCTACAACTCTTAGTGTGCTCCACGAAATAAATGTGAATACGATTGGAATGAGGAATTCAAAAGCGGCAAAAGAGGAAGCATGTGTGATTTATGCTTTTGGATCATCCAAATGTTTTGGTTTTGTAGAAAGTTCCATGAAAAAATTAATTGGTTTTGATACATCTCAATTTTTTTTTCATTTGAATATTTTGAGGCTGAGGAATGTAAACATAGTATCACATAATGTATTGTTCACTAAAGTTTTAATCCCTTGAATATATTCTTTACTAAAACTAAAATTTTGTTCACTTAACAGCTCGTTCTCGTTAAAAGTCACTTTCACTACAAGAAAACAGGCCTTTTGCGATGGAAGAATACCTCGCAATTCCGTCGCAAATGGCCATTCGCGATGGACTTGCGAGACACACCAATCCGTCGCTAATCCCGTCTCGCAAATCAATTTTCGTCGCAAATTCCTCGCAAATTTGCGAGGGACAAACGTGGTTGCTATATCGTCGCAAAAATAACCCCGCAATACCGTCGAAAAATTGCGACGGAAGTGCGTGAACGCGTCGTTTATCGCAAAACAATTCATCGCAAAATCGAAGCAAAATGCGGTATTAATATTCCCCGCAAACGCGTCGCAAACCTTGCTTTGGATTTGCGAGGAAACGTTGCGACGGAATTTTGTGGTTATAGTTCTTAGCAGGGTCACAATTCCCTCGCAATTTGCGACGGAATTGCGTGGGTATAGTTCTTAATTCCCTCGCAAAGCCATCGCAATTTGCGAGGGATTGCGGCGGCATCCGATTTATAATAATTAAAAATTTTAATTATTAATAATAATTAATAATTAAATTTTCATAAATTAAAATTAAATTTTTTTTTTCAAAATTAAAATTTTATAAAAATAATTTGTTCAAACATTAAAAGAAACTAAAATTGTATCATACATAAGGGAAACTAAAATTGAACCGATGGACTGGATCTGGTTCTGGTTCCGGTTCCGGTTCCAGTTCCGGTTCCGGTTCCAGTACCGGTCCCGGTCTCGGTCCTGGTCTCGGTCCTACTAGCAGATGTGTCTCCAGGGTCCTGATCGCAAAACATTTGTAATAGAACCGGATCCTTTGTGGCCAAATAGTTGAACATTTGATCGAACTTCGAGATCTTCTCAGACTGAGTCACGATCAGCTGGGCTTGCGATTCAATGATGCCCTGGAGGTAGGCGGCGGACTCTGCTTCTGCTGCTCCTGATGAAGAAGAAGTACACGAGTTGATCTGCGATTGCAGAGAACCGACTCCGTAAATTCTTCCTTTTTTACGGAGAGCGACCTAAAAATTAAGAATACGTTTAATTCGTTGAAATTACTGTAAAAATAAATATAGAACATCAATATTCATACCTCTGTAAAGATCTTGTTCTTCACGGCGGGAGTCAAAGGGATAGATGCGCTCTCATCGCCCTCAGAATGCTGAGTCTACTCCTGCATCTTGGAAGTGATGTCATTGTAGATCCTCTCAGACTTCTTGTCGACAAAACTCTCATCTGGTCGCCTTTTTGTCTCCTCCAGGACAGCTAGCAAATCCAGGATCGAATCTCCTCCGCGCTCCTTTGCCTGATTTGTTTTTTAATAAATATCACAATAAAATTTAATTAATAATTAGAATTTAATTAATTAAAATAAATGAAAAACTTACGATTTTCCGTGCGCGGGCAATGTAGGAAAGATGTCCAGACCGATGCTTAGAATACCCGTCCCCTTCAGGATCAGCGTACCGGGCCGCTCGACTATTAGCGCTCTTGATCTCGCTCGCCGGATCCTGCCAATACGCCACAAGGTCTGCCCAGACAGTTGGATCAAACCACCTAGGCATCGCGTGGTCGCCTTCTTTCTTCCACTTCTTCTTCCACCGTCCCACCTGGTCGGCCATGCGATCCTTCAACTTCGCCACAAACTTCTTTCGGACCTTGCTCGTAATACTGTACTCCCAATGATAGGTTTGCTACAGAAAAAAAAAATTTATCATGAAAAATTCAAACAATAAGTAATATAAATTATAAAATAATAAATTTTAAATATTAAAAAACTTACAGCAAAACTTTGAAACCACCGTTTAATGACATGGTCTGGTGTTTGCCTCCAATTGGCATGAGGCTCTTTGAAATCTCTTTCAAAGATCGATCGGACCGAAGCGGCCACGCATCCGTCTTGATCAAACCTGAAATGTAAAATAATAAAAACCTAACCTAACCTAAATCTAACAAAACTAATCTAAACAATTTCTAAATTCTAACAAAACCTAATTCTAACAAAACCTAATTCTAACAAAACCTAAATTCTAACAAAACCTAAACCTAAAATCTAATAAATTTCTAAATTCTAACAAAACCTAATTCTAAAATTTTTAAAAATTAATTATAAAATTTCTAACAAAAACTAACCTAAAAACTAACAAATTTAAATCTAACAAACCTAAATCTAACAAAACTAATCTAAATCTAACACAACAACCTAAAAATCTAACAAACCAAGTTACCTTTGTATCTAACAAATCTAACAGACCCAAAAATCTAACAAATCCAAAAATCTAACAAATCTAACAAATCTAAAAGTGTTACCTTTGTTTAATTTGCAGATTTGGTCGGCTGGAGAAGGAGAGAAGAGAGAACGGCGGCTGGAGAGGGAAAGAAAAGATATGGGCGGCTCGGTCGGCTGGAGAGGAGGAGAAGGAGATCGGCGGCGATCGGAGGAGAAATAAGAGGAAGAAGAAAAAGAAAAGGAAGAAGAAGGGTCGCGGCTTTATTTTGTTTTTTCACTCCCTCGCAATTCCGTCGCAAACTTCAAGCAAATTAGGGTTTCGGATTACCAATTTGCGATGGATTTGCGAGGAAACTTAACAGGCATCGCAATTCCATCGCAAACCAAAATATTTCAAAAGATTGAAAAAAATTTGGATCGCAGTTAAACCAATTTAAGAACTGAAGCCGCAATTCCCTCGCAATTTTACGACGGAATTGCGAGGGATAATTTTGGGAGGGAATTGCGTCTATTATTATGTATTCCCTCGCAAATCTCTCGCATTATTGTGACGGAATTGCGTTGAACAAGACGTTTCCCTCGCAATTCCGTCGCAAATTTGGTAAAATTTGATTAAAAAAAACTTTATCTTTAATTTTGAAAAATAATCGTTTTAATTTGTTTTGGAATATGTTTGGTTGCAAATTCATTACTAGTTGAGCTATTGGACTTTGTAACTTATGTATCTAGTTACGGTTCTTGTTACCATAACTTTTGGATCTAGTTACGGTTCTTGTATCTTGGGGAAGGTTTGTTGAGAGAAGTGTTGCTTATCAACCTTGGATATGTTTGGATGCAAATTCATTACTAGTTGAGCTATTGGACTTTTGAAAACTTTGTTTTTAAGTTACGGTTCTTGTTACCATAACTTTGTATCTTGTTACCGGTTCTTGTATCTTGGGGAAGGTTGTTGAGAGAAGTGGTTGCTTATCAACCTTGGATATGGACTGCAGGCAAATGTGAGGCATCCCAAATCTTTAAACATCGCATATCAACCACAAAATGTATTTTGGATCATACTTAATCATCGGATAACCATCTTGTGGGTCTTACATCTTGAATGACTGGTTGATCAGGATTCTTTTCCAGATGAATTGGAGTGTTCACTATGATCAGTGCCTTCTTCATCATCGTCTCCTCGAACTCGTCAGATTCTTCACATTCCCCTTCGGTCTCATCAACTATTATAGTTCTTCCTCTTCTCTAGTTTTCTGGATCAATAGTGTAAGATATTCTCGGTTGATTCGAATGCTACAAAGAATTCTGGTGATCCTTTCATGTTGCATAGCCACATCATTCAACTTCCCCGACTATACGACCTCTCGGATTCACTTTTATCACTTGATACCACGTCTCCCGCATTGCCTTTTCCGAGAGTAAGGAATATAACACACTTGTTCTGCTTGACATGCTAGGATAAAAATGTTCGAAGTTTAGAAATTTTTTTGTTTGCATTGAAACATCGGTTACCCCTAATGTGCGTTTCTGCGGACGCCTCGACCGACCGTTGATCGTACCAATGACATTTGAATAAAATGCATTTCAACCCAATAATTCTAGGATATGAGACTTCCATAATTTCTTGCAAGACGGGTAGAAAATTTAGATCACTTGCACGTGGATTCCATAATTTGCGGTTGACTTATTTGAGCCATGATCATACGTATGGAAAAGTGTATCACGAGTGAAGTACATTGGGGGCAGTTTTGATTTCGCAAACTGGTTCGTGAACAATCTCATGCAACCATAGTGGCAAGGGGCTTGGTTTGCACAATTCATCATCATCCTATATATATAAATATATACATAAATTTTTTAATTAACGAATTAGATTATTTAAAATATTGTGAATATATCAAATATGTATATATCTTACTCTACGTACATAATATTCTTAACCATCCAGCAAAATTAAGTCTTTGGATTCTCATACTCTTTTTCTGGTAAACCAGGGACAAGCTTCTCGCATCTGCCTGTCGAATTTCACTGTAACAAACAAAATTAATTTCCTGAATTTCAAATGATAATATTAAATAATTGTTAGTTAACAAATTTAAATAATTAATTAAGAGATATACCTCTCAAACGGTTTGCACTCCCTCACAATTTCGCAATATTAAATTGTGCGCCGCCACGACTAAATTTGTGGTCTTCCATCAAACTTCCTAACCTTTCCACCAAGTCTCCCTATTTGGGTGAAAGATATCTGGGACCTCTACGTTATATGTTGGTGCAACCCCCTCCATCGTCATATCGGCTTAGACGGGCCTTTTTGGTTCGAACGGTTGGGCTAAAATAAATATGACGTGAAATGAGAGGTTTCTTCAGTCAAACTTCCTGCAACGATCGATCCTTCCACTTTTGCAAGATTTTTGGCATTTCCTTTTAGATGTCCCATGAATCGCTCGAACGCGGTACATCCATCGAAATTGCACAGGCCCTCCAAGAGCTGCTTCATGTGGTAGGTGGATTGGAAGATGTTCCATCACATCAAAAAAAGATGGTGGAAATATTTTCTCCAAATTATAGAGCAACACTGGTATATTATTTCTGTAATTGCACAATGCCCTCGTCTGTAAGTGTTCGTGTGCATATATCCCTGAAAAAATGCTCCAATGCCTACACGTTCATAGTTATTATAATCACACCACTGAAATAATTTCATAAAATGACAAAACTATTTCAAATAATTAATGTAATTAATTAATATGTACCAGCAATTGCTTCGTGGACGGTTGTCGGTAAGAGCTCAGCCAATGCAAAGGGTAATAGTCATTGCATGAAAACATGGCAATCGTGGCTCTTGATATCGACAAGTTTTTTTTGCCTTGTTCAATACATCTTGAGAATTTGGACACATAACCATTCGGAAACTTCACTTCTGAAGCAATCCAGTTAAACAACGTCTCTTTCGCATTCCCAGACAATCAAAAGATCGGAATCGGTAATTTACCATCTCTTGTAATATGTAACTCGCTTTTTGAGCAGATTTTGGCCAAGTCCAACTTTGATTTTGAAGTTGTCTTTTACTCTTTCCCGTTCCTTGCACATTCAAATCGTATTCATGATGTTATCGAAAAAAATTTCTCGATGTGCATCACATCAAGGTTGTGCCGTATAGGTGATCTTTCCAATATGGAGTTCCCAAAAGATACTCATTTTGTGCCAATTGTGAGAACTCCCATATCCGTCAGGCATGTTCGCTGTAGTGTGCCAATTTCTCCACGCTTACATGTTTCCTGAGCACCATAATAATTAATCTGCTCAAACAAATCATTCCCTGACATATAAACTGGGGGAGGAATACGCACAACCTTGTTCTTTTTGAATAACTTCTTGTTCTTCCGATACGGATTGATGCAAGGGAAGAAAGCGACGATGACAATCAAACCAGCACGACTTCCTTTCCATGCTTCAGTTGAAAGACATCTGATCGATCCATGCAATATGGACAAGATAACCTTCCGTGCGTGGTCCATCCCGATAACATCCCATACGCTGAGAAGTCACTAATGGTCCACAATAGCACTGCCCGCATTGTAAAATTCTTTCTTGTGAATAATCAAATGTGTGTACACCTGTATACCATAATTGTTTCAACTCATGAATCAAGGGTTGCAGAAATACATCAAGGGATCGTTTTGGATGCTTAGGACCCGGTACCAGAATACTCATAAACAAGACTTCCCTTTACATGCACATTTCTGGTGGTAGATTGTATGGCGTCAATATCACAAGCCATAAAGAATATTGTCTCTCCAGACAAACCAAATGGACTAAATCCATCAGTGTGCATAAGCCAAGATAGACATTCCTACTCTCGTTAGCAAAGTCAGAATGTACCATCTGAAAGTGTTTCCACGCCTTTGCATCTGACGGATGCGTAATCTCCCCATCATTCTTTGTAGTTCTGCATGTCATCTCATTGTCGCCGATGTCCTTCCGATTGGTACAACCGTTTAATCTATCAGTGATGGGCAAGTACCACATACGTTGGTATGGACATGGCTTCCTTCCGGTAGTTGGTTGATATCTTGGTTCCCACAAAATCACATTCCTGTAGCTTATCATCGTCTTTCCAGAAAATCATGCAATTGTCAATGCAAACATCAATAATTTCCGAAGGTAGCCCCAGACTAGCAACTAATTTCTGTATTTCATAGTAACTCCCTGCAGAAATATTATCTTCTGGCAAATACTCTTTAAAAAGCTCAGCCCATGCGTCCATGCAATTTTCAGTTAGGTTATTATCACTTTTAATTGTCATCATCCTAGATGCCAATGAAAGTTTAGATAACCCCTCTCTACATCCCTCATAGATAGGTTGATCTGCAGCGTCTAACATATCATAAAAATGTTGTGCTTCAACATTGAGTTCTTTCCTAGTATCATCAGCAAATGCAGGAATAGATTCATGAAATGCATCAATAACCATATCATGAAACCTATTTCCCTATTGATCCCTTTCATAATCTTCAATCATATTTTGGCCATAATTATAATTATCATTATAATTCGGTTGATCAACACCATCGCCCGTACTACTACTTACGGCACCAAGGCTATAACCCTCCCCATGTGAAAACCAGACATAATAGTTCGGCATAAATCCTCTATTATATAGATGCCTCTTCACAATATCAATATCCAAATATTGAGTGTTCTTGCAAGTTTTACATGGACAGAATATGTTACCGTCACCCTTCGCATATGGGTTGTTAGTGGCATGGTCGATGAATACTCGCAACCCGACACGATACTCTTTCGTCACTTCTCTGGTCTCCGGATCTTTTCGATTATACATCCAACTTCGTAATGCATATACTTCATTCTGCGACGCCATTTATCTTTTTTAGTTCTCACAAAACGATATCTCGTTTTTTTTTTTAAGTATTTTTCGATTTTTTTTTTGTAAGCTAGTTTTTTTTTTTGTGAAATGAGAGATCTCACGTTACGGTATTTATAGTTTTTTTGCAAAATTTTGCGAGAGAATTGCTATGGAATTGCGTCTAATTTGCGACGTATTTGCGAGGAAACCGGCCCTCGCAACAATTAGGTACAACATTTAAAACGTGTTTCACCTAATTTTCTACCCATTTTTTCTATCCATGCAATAAAGTCGCAAATCCATCGCAATATTGCGAGGAAATTGCGACGAAAACAATTTACCCGTGCAAAATCTTCGCAATTCCCTCGCAAATTTGCGATTTTATATATTCGTCGCAAATTCATCGCAAATAGGAGGTTATATCGTCACAAGTTACTCGCAATTAGCGAGGGATATGTTCCTCGCAATTTTGCGAGGACTTTGCAACGGAAACTAGTTTCCTCGCAATTTCATCGCAATGCCGCCGCGTTTTTGCGACGGAATATTTCCGTCGCAAATCGCCTGTTTTCTTGTAGTGTTTCGTTCTCGTTTCTCCCGCGTAAAGTATAACTATGTTCAACAAAGTACAATTATGTGAATGTTGTACACATGTTTAACTTCTCTAGACACCTATGTGAATGTTGTACACATTTTTTAACTCCTCTAAAGACCTATATGAATGTGTTAATGAAATCTCACATTAGTTTAAAGACGGCGATCTGTTTTTTTTTTTCACATTTTATCTATGTTCAACAAAATACAACTAGGACAATTTTACTAAGAACTGTAAATGTATTGAAACTGGATCTGGTTATCGGGTTTGGACCGAATTCTTTAACTTGAGTTGGTAATTATTATTATTTAGACTGAGTTTTTGGTTATTTTTTCTCATTTCGTTTTAAAAATAAATGTAAAAAATTGTTAAAGAAAAAGATGATATTAAAAAATGGGCAATTCTCATCAATACCACTAAAATAAGTTTATTTTCCGAAAATACCATATCAAGTTATTTTTTCTAAAAATACCACAAGAAAGTTTTATTTCTAAAAATACCACAAAACTAAAACCAAACTTTAAACCCTCAAAACTAAACCCTAGACCTTCAAAACTAAACCCTAAACCCAAAATACTAAATCCTAAACCCAAAATACTAAACTCAAACCCAAATATTTAAATTATAAACCCTTATAATTCAGTTTTTAATTTTATGGTATTTTTGGAAATAAAACTTTTTAATTATATTTTTGTAAAATAATACTTATTATGATATTTTTGAAAAATAAATTTTTTTAGTGTGATTTGAAGGAATTTTTCTAAAGAAATTTGTCGTTTGAGTACGGCCAATGTTCCTAATCCATTTCATTGCACTCTAAGTTGCCATTTATTTAATTAAATATATATATATATATTTAAGTTCAAAATCAAATCAAGATCGTTGATAATTGTAATCTACGTTCAAATCCACCATTAAATTAAAATATATCTACAACTACATACGCGTATTTATTAAAAACACTAGAAAAACGTAGGTGGCAATTAAAAACATGTCTTTTTTCAAACAAGATTGGACTAACCAACTTACGTATGTGGATGTTACGTCATAAACAATTGGTAGAACTTATAAAAACTTTTTTTTTTTTGTCGGCGAACATGGAATCTTAAAACAATATTGAGAATTTTTTGAGAATTTCGCGATTGATTCCATCACCATGACACAAATAGTCAAATCTAAACCGGTATAGTAAGTACAGAAACAATGTTGGATACACCAATCAAATAGAGTATTTACTTTCAGAAAGACAAAAAAAAAAAAGAGATAAAATAGAATATTGACCCCAAAATAAAAGGGAATAAAAACCCAAATACATGTCATAATTTCTAGAAACAAATCAGTACTAGACACGTGGCAATAAATGATAGGCTAAACACCCACCCTCTCCACCGACGAACACGATCACCACCTGAAACAGCACCACCGCTAGTTTCACTCTCACGGCTAGGCTTCGAACCGCCACCGTCTCCGTTGGGATTACCACCGTACAAATGCTGTATCCCTTCAATATCATCCTTAGCTAACTCCACTTTCCGATCTCCACCAGAAATCGCCGGAAACATAATCGCATCTTCCACCGACGAGTGACCTAACCCTAAAAGATGTCCGATCTCATGAACCACCACCGATTCAAGATCCACCACCGTCGTCACCGGTAATACCCGACGGCTAATTTCACCATCAGAGATCAACCAATCCTCATCACTGTCTAAATGTAACATCCCCGTAGGCGGCGACGAAGCGTGCGCTAACGTTCCCATCGCTCCATCAAACGGCTCACTATCTCCATGTTCACCGGAGAAAAATCCGATCACTATATCCGCTCCGAAGAGAGACTCAGAGCGCGTGAAATTTAGAGGAGTCACCTCCGCCCAGCGCGTGAAAGCGCGTGCGAACACGCGCTTGACCTCCTCTGTTAAATTATTCTGCGGTACAAACGCGTAGCTCAGATCTCGTTTCCGTTTCGGCCACCGTGGCTTCCCGGGGAAAAACGAGTACCGCTCCGTCGTGCGAAGCTTTCTTCCACCGTTCATCTCCGAAACTCCGTCGATCATATCCGGATTCCCACATCGAGGTTTAACGATCTGCCGGAGAGTCGACGAATCGAGTTTTCCGGTGACTTTGAGATTGAAATTTTTCTGGTATGTGTTGATCGCTGATTGGAGTACGTCATCGAAATCGTCCGTGCAATTTTCAACGGTGGTGATGTAACCGAAACGATGAAAGTATTGTTTGAGTTTAGAGAGGCCGTCGATTTTTTCTCCGATGTGACAACCGGCGAGTTTTGAGAATGTTTCCCACGCGTTTTGTGTAGCGTTTAGGAATTGTAACGGTGGAACTGAGAAAATGTTGGTGTAGAATTTGGCTGAGATTGGATTCACTGTGAAGAAGAAGCTTAAGATCGTTAGTAGTAGAAGAAATCTCATTTTTAATTTTATTATTTTGGGAAGAAAATAAAAATGGGAGAAGCTACAGAGAAAAGAAGATGAAGACTTGAAACGACGTCGTGTATGTTATAAAGCCTAAATGCTACGCGGACTTGCTCCATTTTTTTCCACATGGTATAAATGCTCATACGTAACATATGATTTTTGAAAATAAAACATATCAAAATATAATTTTTTTATTATTTTCATTAACAAATTAATTACTTACTGTCAAGCTTTTAAAATTTTTGCAAAATTAATATTATGTTAATCTGAGGCAAACAGTGTTAATAAAACAGATTTCGTTTTCGTTCCATTTCAAAATTTCCAAATCATAATTCCTAAAATTGAACCAACTCAGAACCAAGTTCAACAAAACCAAGAAGATGAAGAGTTGTTCCTTGAGAGACTCTTTTAATTTATTTTTTCACTTTTGTGTTTGTGTTAACTTATTTTGAGTTTCATTCTATAATTTCATACACTTATTGTACTGTATTTTTCACATATTCAAACATTAATGCTATTTTAATTTTTAATGCGTTGGTCAAGATCTAACAGAATAGTGTTTTGGCGAAAAAAATTGTATTAAAATAAATGAAACAGTACGAGTATTTATTTGGAAAAAAAAAAAGTTGGACAATCTTCTTTGCTTTTTTCCTTAAAGTATTAAAGTATAACATTATGGTAGCATTTTATTTTATAAATTCTATAATATGAAGACATGATTCGTAGTACTTTTTAAATTAAAGAGAGTACATTAATATATTATAATCAGCATTAGCATCAGATCAGACAGTGAGTAAAAAAGCTTTGGGCCACCGAGAGACCATTTTATCAGAGCACACCTTCGTTGACTTTTTTGGCGACGTCTCTTGGACCCAATGTCTTTGACCACAGTCCCAACGCTCCCAATCAGATCCGGCCCTTCAGGCCATCACTCGATGCCTGTCTTAGGTTTTGGAACTGCAGCGTCTCCGATACCGGAACCAACGATGCTGAAAGAGACGGTGATTAAAGCCATCAAGCTCGGTTATCGCCACTTCGACACATCTCCAAGGTACCAAACGGAGGAGCCGATCGGCGATGCTTTAGCGGAGGCGGTTTCTCTCAGTTTAGTCCGATCTCGATCTGAATTCTTTGTCACTACCAAGCTTTGGTGTGCTGATGCTCATGCCGGTCTCATTGTACCGGCCATCAAACGGAGTTTGAAGTAAGATTTTTTAGATTCACTTACTGATCTTTAGAGGACTAAATTGCTGATTATCTTGTTAGAGACTTGGTGATACTGCAGTGAAAGATTTGAACACATTTCTATTCCACATCATTAGAAACTAGTCAAGAGGTTTGGATATTCGGTTCGGTTTTGGTTCGGTACATTTAGGCGGGGATTTCGGTTCTATCCATTCGGTTATTTATAATTTCAGTTCGGTTCCGAGTATTTCCATTTTTTGAATCAAGAACCGATTAGGAACAAAAGAAAATTCGGTATTTTTCGGTTCTGGTTCTTACCCAAATAACCAAAAACTTATATATTTTTGGTTATTCCAGGTATTTTCGGGAAATTTCAGATAATTTTTGTGTATTTTGGATATTTTTCGGTACTTTTCGGTTATTACAGTTCGGATCAATTCGGTTCGGTTCTGTTTGGTTTGATTCGGTTATTAAGATAGTTTTGATTATTTTTGTATCTTTTTATTATTCGGAATATAAAAAATAACTAACAATTTGGGATATACAATTTTATTTTGGTTTCATTCGGGTACCCGAAATATTTCAGTTCTGTTTCAGTTTTTTCTGTTCTAGAATTTAATATCCATTCGGTTATTCCTTTGGTTTCGGTTCGGTTCGATTCCTCTTTTTCGGTTTGGTATAATTGGTTCGAGTATTTTTCCCAGGATTATTAGAAACTAATATTTGGATTAGGTGTCATGTCAATAATGCTTGGTGATTGAATATTATTTATGGAGTAACATGACTTAATGTGAATCATCTCTGTAACATATATGGTTTTGCAGAAACCTTAAACTGGACTATCTTGATCTATACCTAATTCATTGGCCGGTTAGTTCGAAGCCCGGTAAATACAAGTTTCCTATTGAAGAAGATGATTTTTTGCCAATGGATTTCAAAGCAGTTTGGTCTGAAATGGAGGAATGCCAAAGACTTGGGCTTACAAAATGTATAGGAGTTAGTAATTTTTCATGTAAGAAGCTTCAACATATCCTCTCTATCGCGACAATCCCACCAAGTGTCAATCAAGTAAAAACTCTATATTTCACTCTTTTAATTTGAATTGTTTTGTAGACAACAAATTTACATTTTCATTTATTTGTTTATGGATGAATGTGAACAAGGTGGAGATGAGTCCAATATGGCAACAGAAAAAACTAAGGGAGCTTTGTAAGTTAAACGATATTGTTGTGACAGCTTATTCGGTGTTGGGATCTAGAGGGGCCTTTTGGGGAACTCCCAAAATTATGGAATCAGATGTTCTCGGAGAAATAGCTAAGGCAAAGGATAAAACAGTGGCACAGGTCAGAACTTGATAACTTTGTTTTGGAGAATGCAAGTATTGTAAAGCTCATATTTGGAGTTGTTATAAATAACAGGTGAGTATGAGATGGGCTTATGAACAAGGAGTGAGCATGGTGGTGAAGAGCTTTACAAAAGAGAGGTTAGAAGAGAATCTGAAGATATTTGATTGGTCTTTGACAGAGGAGGAGACACAACGAATCTCGACAGAGATACCTCAGTTCAGGAACCTCGGCGGAGAGGTTTATATCTCCGCGAAAGGTCCCATAAAAACTGTCGCCGAGATGTGGGATGGCGAGATCTGATCACTTTCTGTGAACATGGCCTAGTGAAACGGCACAATCATAATTCTTCAAAATGATTCAATTGTCATTCTCGTATTATGAATAAGTACGATCTATCGTATAGACACCAAGTACTGTTTGAGTTTGGAGAGGCCGTCGACTTTGTCTCGACGTTTTTCAAAAGTTTCCCACGTAGCGTTCAGGAACTGTAACACTGGTACGTACGGACGAGGCGTAGGAGTAGAACTTGGCTGAGACTGGATTCACGACGAGGAGGCTCACAATACTCATTGAACAATCCTAAATTTGACATGGGAGAAAGCTAAGCGCACTCGCAACTTATTAATATATTTGAAATTTCAATCACAATACACATATGCCCTTTCCGTTTTCCACTATCGTGTGTTCCAAGGAACATGTTACACAACTATTTTTTGTCGCGCTTTAATGTGATAGCAACAACGTTCCGAACAGAGCCATAAAACACTAATAATTGAGATTTTTTAAACAAGTAAACACTAACTCAATGAAAATGACAATGGTCGAATCCAACCAAAAGCTAGTCCCATACTGATGGATAAAATTCAAAGCCACCGGTGAACTTGGACCCAATACCGAAATTAGACAAATAATTGGAGTTGCGGTTCACCTTTTGTAGCCGGTTATAGGTCACACGTGACATCACTGACATGCTCGTTTTAATTTCGTTTTGTTTTTTTTGATGACCACTTGTGACATGTCTTTTTATTTCTTTGCTTGTTTTTGGCGGCCATGTTGGCTACTATGTAGTGTGTATAAGTTGAGCTAATGAGAAACGATTTTCTCGTAGGAAACTTTCTTTGACTTTTCAGGCGCTTCTTATCAATATCACTAATGTCAGCTCTTACGTTCCCAATAGGACCCGTCCATCACTTGATGCCGGTTCTAGCTCTTGGAACCGCTGCGTCACCTCCACCAGAGCCGACGGTGCTGAAAAAAACGGTGTTGGAGGCCATCAAGCTCGGTTATCGCCACTTTGACACGTCTCCGAGGTACCAGACTGAGGAGCCACTCGGTGATGCTTTGGCTGAGGCGGTTTCTCTTGGCTTAGTCCAATCTCGATCCGAACTCTTCGTAACTTCTAAGCTATGGTGTGCCGATGCTCATGGTGGCCTCGTTGTACCGGCGATCCAACGGAGTTTGAAGTAAGATTTAGAAATAATATCACATGAGATTTATAGAATTTTTTTTTGTTTTTTATATAACCGTGAAGTTCAGGATTAGACCTAATCTACTCAGTCTGAAATCAGTTTTACGTTTACTTTTTTGGAAATAACCTTCCTTCCAAGTGCACTTGAACACTTAGGGGGTTTTATTGGTTCATTGATTTGTAAATCCATATAGGATTTGAAAATTCTTATGAAATTTGAAATCAATACATATGGATTTTAAAATAACATGTTTTAACCACGAATTTGAATCCTTCTATTCTTCACTTTCAAATCCATTCAAATTCATTCAAAATATAACGTGGATTTTGAAATCCAACAATAAATCATTAAACGAATAACACATGATTTTAATTAGTATTTACAAATGATAGAACCAATAACACATGATTTAGAAATCTTTTTTAAAATCAATGATTGAATAACACATGATTTTACTTGGATTTCCAAATCCATCAAAATCCTTGAACCAATAAACCTCCCTTAGTGTTCTTGTTCTCCTCCTAAAAAGCCACTATACCAAAAGTCATTTGTGCACGACTGAACAATCTCATAAAAAGTCATTTGACTAAAAAATTTGTGGATTATATGAGAGACAAAAATCTATTCACGACTGAACAATCTTTCAGTCAACTAATCTTTTTTTTTTTTTGAATATAATGTTAAATTATATTCAAATAAAAAATAATGTTTTTACAACGAGTGTTTCTTGTGCTCTAATAACGAAATTCATACAAACCTTAGTGCCTAAATGCAAACCACAATTGGAGAGCATTTTTATATCGAGTGTCCCCTTGCTCTTGGATGCTTGAAAGTTGATTTCAAATTTGCCTGTCAATCCATCGAACCAAAGTAGAAACTGAGCTCTCACCATGTCGGCGAGCATTCTCTCGATCTTTCCAGATCGATTAATCTTATTGTTATAGACTTGGGTCATAGTCTATAACATTGTTGATATATAAACATTGTTGATTCTAGATGGTTAATCGAGGGGGTGTGCATGGATTCTCTAACAAAAAAATTGTAGTCAATTGTGAAAATATAAGCCAACAGTTGAAAATACATTTATGATATTAATAATTCATCAAGCAAATAAATAAGTCTAACAGTTAAAAATAAATAAATCGTACGACGTTGTATATGCAGTTTTTATCTTTTTGCCACTTAAAATATTTTTTTTTATCTTAGACCGTATTTTAGAAAAAAATGCTTAATTTTCATCATCATTTTGACATATCATGTTTTGCAGTAAACTTAAACTGGACTATCTCGATCTCTACCTGATTCATTGGCCGGTTAGCTCAAAACCTGGTAAATACAAGTTTCCTATTGAAGAAAATGATTTTCTGCCAATGGATTATGAAGCAGTTTGGTCTGAGATGGAAGAGTGCCAAAGACTCGGAGTTACAAAGTGTATAGGTGTAAGCAACTTCTCGTGCAAGAAGCTCCAACATATCCTCTCTATCGCCAAAATAGCACCTAGTGTCAATCAAGTAATTCTACATTTGCTCTCATCATCTAGCTAATTTATCAACAAGTTCAATTCTTTTTTGTTAGAATAAAATTGGATTAGGTGAGATATTTTGTTTGTGGATAATGTGAAAAAGGTGGAGATGAGTCCAGTATGGCAACAGAGAAAGCTGAGGGAACTTTGTAAGTCAAAGGGCATTGTTGTGACGGCTTATTCTGTGTTGGGATCGAGAGGAGCTTTTTGGGGAACTCACAAAATCATGGAGTCTGATGTTCTTAAAGATATTGCTGAGACCAAAGGAAAAACTGTAGCACAGGTACTCCAAATTTTTTAACAAACTGGTACACTAAATTATATTCCATGTTATGTTAATTTGAAAATTAGTTTAAATGTGAAAATTACTAAAAATATCCATCCTAGTATTTTTGAGATGTATTATGTATAGGCTCTGTACATGTGCTGGAAGTTCATTTACACGGGTCCATCCGATTTTTGAACTAAAACCATTAAAGTTAAGGATCCAAATTGTTTTTTAAAAACTACATGAAAAATAAGGGTCCATTTTTCTTTTTCTTTGGCGAACGGGCGTGTATGCATTAGGTAAATGGGGGAGGTAGGGAGGAATCATGGGGTCATATGACACCCATAAAATTATAAATTTACTTTAGTTTTCATTAAAATAATATAATTTAACACATATCAAAAACAGCAAATGACACCTCTCACATGTCAAGAAAAGCAAATGAGATCCTTTACAATTTTTTCTAGCTCCGCCACTGCATTAGTTGAATCCATAGAGTCCAAATGTTATAGAACGTGAGTACATTTTGGGGAATGCAAGTATTTAGAGCTCATTTTTAGAGTAGTAAATGACAATTGACAGGTGAGTATGAGATGGGCTTACGAACAAGGAGTGAGCATGGTGGTGAAGAGCTTTAGGAAAGAGAGGTTGGAAGAGAATCTGAAGATATTTGATTGGTCTTTGACAGAGGAGGAGAAACAAAGAATCTCGACAGAGATTTCTCAGTGCAGGATCGTTGACGGAGAGGTTTATATATCCAAGAAAGGTCCCATAAAATCTGTCGCCGAGATGTGGGACGGTGAGATTTAAGAACTTCTTGTGAATGAAGGGGAGGGGGCAGCTGTAAAATTTTAGTTTGTATAGTATTTCCAATTAGGTAGGAATAAACGAATAATTGACGTGCATTGTTTGTCACATGTCATTTATAATGCAACTAGTCTTGTCTAGCTCACGCCATGCGTGAAATTATCAAGTTAATTATAAAATACTCCATTTTTTTTTGTCATCAATATAAAATACTCCATTTTGTGGTTCAAATTGGTCATAATATTCAATTAGGATTTTGGATTGACTGACTTCTTCGGTTTTGAGGATCGTTAAACAAAATAAAGAGAATCCTTTATTAAGGGTTAGCAAAATACATAATGGAATACGAAGTTTAAACTTTTTTCTGGTGCTTTATAGAGAGCCAAAAAGGTCGTGGTGGAAACATAATAAAATCTATAGTACATGAGATAATATAGCGGTAACCCCGTTAAATATGATTGAAAAAAAAAATTACTTTAATATAACTGTTTTAGAATTTAGAGTTAATATGAATAAAATAGGTAAAAAATCAAAATTTTTACATTAAAAACACAAAAATTCCATTTCTAGCTTTCTAACATTTGGATCAAGTTGGGTTTGGTCTTCAGGTTGGGTTAAATTGGTTCTGGTGATTTTGGTTGTTCTTTTGAGCCAAACTAATGGTTTATGTCGTAGTTTGAATATATTTTTGAAATCCAATCATTTTTTTGTAGTATGTCAACATGACTATGGTTGTGTTTAATATTTATATATATTTGTTTGGTAATGTTAGCCAAATTTTTTAAAATGGTTATTTGAAAAAAAAAAATTCAAATCGTCATTCTTTTTACAGTTTTACTTTTCATAGTTGGAAAATGCAAATTAATCATATAAAGTCAAAAATAATATGCAATATAACCTTTATACGTATTTTATAAAGGTCTTTACGGTCAGGTATAGTAGATTTTTAAAATTTTAAATGTGGACTTGAATTCTTAGTCGCGAGAAGTTCGATTTGATATATTATTTATCAACATTTTACAAATTTAACAGTGATGACAAGGGGTTATATTCCGTATTAATTTTGATTTCGTGGGATTAATTTGTATTTTTTTTAGATGAAAGATAAAATTGCAAAAATGGCAATTTGAATGCAAGACCTTTTTAAAAAAGAAAATCCAGAAATTTATCTCTCAACATACTCCATTCTTTTCACAAAAAAATAATTATTTTAAAGTTTGATTTTTGTTTTATAACAAAAAAATGTCATTTTGTATTTTTAATGACAATGTTTAGTTAATTTTTTTTTTACTATTTTAATGGATTGACTAATTAAAAAATTGTATAATATATTAATAGAAGATAAAACAAAAAATATATATTGTTAATATGTGTAAGAAAAATCTTATACATATTTTTTGTAAACATGTGATAATAAAAAAAAAAGGATTTTCAATTTGAAAAGTACGAAACCAAATAACGTTTTTATTCTGGTTATTTTCTATGGTAGAAATTTTAATTTAAAAAGGAAAGGAGAAGAGTTTGACAACAACAAAAAAACCTATAAAAGATTTGATACGTACTGAGAGTAATAAAGGAAATATAAAACAAAACCGAAGGAAGAGAAACAAGAAGCAATTTCTCTCTTCTCTCTTCTCATCTCCTATATCATTTTCTCACTGACAGAGAGCTATGGCCGCCAGAGACGGTGGCGTATCGTGTCTACGTAGATCATCAGAGTTGATCGGCATAGGAATCGGAGAATTAGAATCTCCACCATTAGATTCTGATCAAGTTCATGTTCTCGCCGTCGATGACAGCCTCGTAGATCGTATCGTCATCGAAAGATTACTTCGGATCACCTCCTGCAAAGGTTAGTCTCTTATCTTCTTCTTCATCTTTCTCTTATTTTCAGAAAAAAAAAAAAACAATTCTCCGGCGGTGATTCAATGCAGTCACGGCGGTTGACAGCGGATGGCGTGCTCTACAATTCTTAGGGTTAGACGACGATAAAGCCTCCGTCGAGTTCGATGTAATCACTCACAATCTAATTTAAAACATTTTAGAGCATTTTGAGATTCAAGATTTTGATTTTGATCTTTGATTTAACAGAGATTGAAGGTTGATTTGATCATCACTGATTATTGTATGCCTGGAATGACCGGTTACGAGCTTTTGAAAAAGATTAAGGTTCTCATATTTTCCCGCCATAATTTTTTTTTTTTTTTGGACAGTTCTTGAAACAATTAATAAATGTGGATCTGAACACAGGAATCGACAAGTTTTAAGGAAGTTCCAGTTGTAATTATGTCGTCGGAGAACATACTCACTCGAATCGACAGGTGAGGTTACATCTCCTCGCCGTAGCTAATTTTGTTGCACAATTTTAAAGAATTAATAAATATTAATACGATGAATCTGAATTTGTAGATGTCTTGAAGAAGGTGCCGAGGATTTTTTACTTAAACCGGTGAAACTCGCCGACGTTAAACGTCTCAGGAGTTACTTGACCAGAGATGTTAAAGTCTCCGGTGACGGAAACAAACGGAAGCCGACTACTCCTTCTCCGCCGCCGCTCTCATCCACCACCTCGATGGAATCATCGGAGTCTTTGACGTCGCCGGTGGACATGAAGAGTCCGGTTTAGTTTAGGACGATCTCTCCGTTAACTTTTGACGGTTTTATTGACTGCAAAGTTGACTTGACGCCGTCAGTTTATAGATCTCTCTTTTTTTAACATATCGTTTCCACGTGGGGGATCATTTACTCACGAAGGAACACTTTTTTGAATTTCTTGTATTTAAATTACATAATACTGTATTTTGATTATTTCTTAATTAAATAAAAAAATAATGCTCTATTTCTTTAATCAGATAATGTGTGGCAACTGTTTCTAGGTGTATTCATGTATATCGTCTGCTAATCACTTTTGAGATTATTAGTTCTTTGAGAGTTCTTAAACCTTCCTTCGATTCCACCGTCGAACCAAAATCAAATGCGAGATTGGTCTATTTTTTGATTTGTGCATGACATCTTTTGCGCAAGAGTCATGATAATCTTTTTTGTATCGTTCTAATTTATTGGATGTTCGCGAAGGAACATTTTGTTTTTATTATAGTGTTGTTTATTTAGTACTGGTTATTTATTTCTTTTAAAAAAATCTTAGTTTCTTTTGAAGTTAGGTTTGTGGGAAAAAAGACGTGTTGTAGTCCAAATACATATAACCATGGGGATCATGGATTCATATAAAACCTGAGGTTTAGCTCCTAATAAGGTACTTATTATATCTTGATTCACACCACGACCACAAGATCTACTTATTCAGTATCTTTAGAATGAAGGATCACATCGAATAATATAATATTGTGCGGGATTAGTTTATTAACGAGACTCTTACATTGCCCGTTGGAACTTGGAAGGAGTCACTGAATATTAAAAATTTGAGAGGCAAATGCAATGAATCAAAATCGATAATCATTGTAGACAACAAAATCAGCTCAAAGATACTCCCCACGTTTGGCGTACTAAACATGTGATTTTTCAACTCTTTTTTTTTTTTTTTTTTATCTTCTTACCATTTTGAGTTATGTTTTGTCCCCTTAAGGTACTACACCCAATTATTCTTCTACAATTCTTTTATTCGTTTCCTATGCAAAACACGCGAAAAAAACAGTGCAAAAGTGCTGTAAATGAGATTTATGCAAAGCTTCTCTTTATTCTTTAGAATGTCGCAAATGATGTTTTCTATACAAAATTTCCTAACTTTATGGGAATTCGATTATTTATCTTCTTTTTTTTATATACTTTTAAAATAAATCGATTTTTTGGTTGTGAATTAACACATATAAAAATGATGTAAGTTCCACTTGCGTTTGATAAATCAAACGTATATTTTGTTCAACTTTTTATTTGATTAAATTGTGCTTTTATAGATTTTCTAACAAAAGATTTAGTATGATAGAGTGAGTGATTTGCTTGAGCATTGGAGAACCAAAATAAATAAATAACAATATGTGTTTGTTCGTGTTCCACGTGCAGTATCACTTTTTATTTTATTTTTAAATCCAATTTTTTTTGGGTATAAATGTTTTAAAATAGACCATAACATATAGTTTAATGGGTGCATGTTTCTAACAAAAAGAAAAACTCTACGGTAAATGGCTTTCCTCTCAGCTAGTTGATTCGTATGACTCGGTGTTTCAGAGTTTCAAACTTATGGCCACACCAATGTGAACTACAATTTGAAGAAAAAATTGTGATCACCTGAAGAAGTTGTACTTAAACGAAACAGATCTACATATATGTTTCGTTAAAGTACACCAAGAAAAGACGGGTTAACAAAAACGTATTGTCATAGGTATCGGCAGTAGTAGGCCTAGCGGTTGCCTCCAAGAAAATACACCAATTATTGAGTTTACTAAACATATGAAACACATCAATCTTGCAAAAGAAAAATCAAAGCTATAACATTGTGAACAATAAAGCAATGGAAATTTTGTATAAGCATCACAAACTCCTTTTTGTTTGCTTGGCCCATCAAGGCACAATATTTGTATATGGTTCCAAATTTTTTGGGTCTAGACATACATTTACTTTTGTTTGAGGCCCACTAATTATCAAACCTCGAATTAAATGGTGGATACTTTTTTTTTTTTTTTTTTTTTTGGGGGTCAAATATTCAAATTTTTTTTTCTTTATAATTTTCTCGAGGTAGTAGAAGAGATTAGACATGGTATAAGTTTTCAAGAAAATATTACTAAAGGCCCATTAAATGGATCATCATATCTCGTCTTAATCTTAGAATGTTGGAGTATAAGAAACTCATATTGTAATTTGTGAATTACAAGTTATCAACGTTCTTTGATGGTGTGATGTCCACGTATCGTTTCGTATTTCACCTTTTTCTATAGCCGAAAATCACACCCAAAAATATGATATTCATTTCTTGTTTTTCTTTGCTAAAGTAGCACTAGCACATAATATATTATAATGGACTTTATACATATTTGTATATTTTCAATAGTCTATATGGAGAATGAAGAGGCTGAAGATGAAGACTGCCCCTAGTTGGTCGACGACCAATTTTTTTTTTTTTTTAAAATTACTATAAAATGTCGTTTATCAAATTACACGTAACATACAGTATAGTTGTTCATGGATAAAAATAGAATGATAATATTTACAGAAACGTACATCTGTACACACATGCACATCAATTTGTCACAGAGAAGTGACATTACTACACGTATTGAAAAGAATCTACTGTAGCAACTAGCAACTAATCCATAACTTTTGTTCTGTTTAAATCCATCATTTTCTTATACACGTGACCGTCTTAATCAACCTAGCTATCTAACACAATAGTACATTTTATTATTTTACTAATAGCATTCCAAAACTGGCTATATTCTTGAACATAATCATCAAAATTTGATGTCATCCACTAAATACACCCTTTAAAATAAAGATCACAACTTCAGTGTCAAATAGTACTAAAGATTTCGAAATCTTTACAAAAAAAAAACAAAAAAAGTTTGGTAATGAAGTCTTCTTCGACTTTATAACAGATGAGATGGGACCAAAAGGTTTATTAATTTCTCTACTTCTCAACAGCTACCGAGAAGCAACATCGATACACAAAAGTCAAACATTCCAAAATTACATTTACACTTCAACTTCTCTGTTAGATTATTTCGTTTTTCGTTTTCTTCTAGAGAACATCCACATTACCAAAATTATTACAATTCTCATTTATTCTCAAGCACAACAATGCATAAAGGTCACGGGTTGGTAAAGAACACTAAAGAGAATGGTAGGTTTAAAAGAAAGATGTATATGAATATTAACTAATTTAACATCAATTATTACTTGATTTTACCTTCATATTCCTATTAAACGAAGTAGTAGAGATCAACAAGTCAACGCGTAGCCGAAAATTTGGATTAAGAAGTCAAAACATCTTCAAATTCCAAATTCGTACACTAACACCCAAAACACAAGACCTGGTCAACGCGACCACATTTTTGAAATGACAAAATTACCCTTGTCAGGAGACTCAGGACACGTGTTTTGTCGAGTAAAAATGGAGGTTGTTTTCGTCAAACCAGCCACGCTTTTGACATTGGACCGTATCTCATGTTAAAAAGTTTTAATTTTAATTTTTCTATGTTCTGTTGCTTTACTCGAAAAAAAAAAAGAGAAACAATTATGAAAAAATCAAATCATTAATGGTTGTCATGTTCATATAAAAAAATCATTCATTCCCAATACAATTTTTTTCATTTTTTTCCTCTTTCTTGGTTGTCAAAATCCATCAGAACCTTCTGATTTCGCCGCGTGAATCTTATCTCCGTTGACGGCGAGTGAATTCCGGTAAAAAAACCACCGCGATGTCATTTCTTTTTCGTAAGAACGGTAGTAGTTCACGGAGGAAGATCAAAGACAAAATTCGAGGTAAAATTTCAGATCGCAGCGGGAAGAGAGAAGAAGAAGGCGGCTCCTTCTCCGATTCGTTACCACCACCGCCGTCTCCTTGGGGTTTTCTATTCCCGGAGGATTTTGTTCGAATCGATGGGAATCTAAAAGCTGTTATTGTAGATGAACAAGGTTTAGATGTGATTTACTGGAAAAAGCTTATAGAGTTGGAAAATAGCGGGAAAATTCGGAAAAACCCTAAACCTAGAAGAAGAGGAGACAAATCCGGTGGCGGATTTAGAAGAACTGGAGTAGATCAAGACGATGAAGATGATGATGAAGAAGAAGTAGGAGAAGGAGATAGAGACGAAGAGGCGTTTTCGTTTCATACGAAAAAGTCTCAATCTCCTTTATCTTCTTCAGGTGGTGAAATTAGAGATCAGAGTAATAATGGTGTTGAAGGAGGAAGATACTATACTTCTTCTTCTTCTACCTCTGCTGCTTCACCGTCGCGACCTTCTTCTGCTTCGCCGTCGCGAACTTCTTATGCGACAAGTGCCGGTACTGATTACGGTGGAAAACAATCTCAATCTAAATTTCAAGCTCCCGGTGGCGGCTCATTTCCCTCTTCTTCGTCGCAGATCCAAGGTAGTGGTGGTGGTCGTTCGCCGCCACTTCCGCTCCCCCCGGGTCAATTCACGGCGGTGAATGCGCCATTTTCTACATCGACACCGACTGTTCCGCTTCCTCCGGGTCAATACACGGCGTTAAATGCATCATTGTCTACATCGACACCGACTGTTCCGCTTCCTCCGGGTCAATACACGGCGTTAAATGCATCATTGTCTACATCGACACCGTCTGTTCCACTTCCCCCAGGTCAGTTGGTGGCGGCAATTGCTCCACCGCCACCGCCTGTTCCAGCCAATCAAACTTCACCACCACCACCACCGCCTCCGCCATCTGGTGGGGCTCCACCTCCACCTCCACCTAAGAAAGGACCTGCCCCGCCGCCTCCTCCTCCACCGGGTAAAAAAGGAGCTGGACCGCCTCCACCGCCTCCAATGTCGAAGACTGGGCCACCTAAACCGCCTGGTAATCCTAAAGGACCGACGAAGTCAGGTGAGACTTCATTGGCCGTAGGCAAAACTGATGATCCGGCTCAGCCGAAGCTCAAGCCTTTGCATTGGGATAAGGTTAATCCTGATGCGAGCCGTTCAATGGTGTGGCACCGGATTGATGGTGGCTCTTTCAAGTAAGTATATGTTTACATTATTAGAGTTTATATAATGTAGAATGTGATATTGCTAAGTACTGAATGATTCTAAGTTCTTATGCGTCATATTTGTTTCTTGGGGTAGCTTTGATGGTGATCTCATGGAGGCTCTATTTGGTTATGTTGGCGCTCGAAAACCGAGTGAGGCGAGCAGTGTACCGCAGAATCCGACTGTCTCAACTTCGCAGACGTATATTCTTGATCCTCGGAAATCTCAAAACAAAGCAATTGTGCTTAAATCTTTGGGGATGACTAAGGAGGAGATCATTGACTTGTTAACAGAAGGCCATGATGTTGAGTCTGATACCCTTGAGAAGCTTGCAGGAATAGCGCCAACGACAGAAGAACAATCAGAGATCATAGAGTTCAATGGCGACCCAACGAAACTGGCTGATGCAGAATCTCTACTGTTTCATATCTTAAGAGCAGTTCCTTCCGCATTTAACCGGTTCAATGTCATGCTCTTCAAGATTAACTATGGCTCGGAGGTTGCTCAACAAAAGGGATCTTTACAGACACTTGAATCTGCGTGCAATGAGCTCCGTGCTCGTGGGCTGTTCATGAAGCTGCTAGAAGCAATCTTGAAAGCAGGTAACAGAATGAACGCTGGAACCGCTAGAGGAAATGCTCAGGCTTTCAATCTGACAGCTTTAAGAAAATTGTCTGATGTGAAGAGTGTTGATGGGAAAACTACTTTACTTCACTTTGTTGTTGAAGAAGTTGTAAGGTCTGAGGGAAAGCGGGCTGCGATGAATAAGAACATGTTCCCAAATGATAATGCTAGTGGCGAGAATGCAGATGTATCTAGAGAAGAACAAGAGATTGAATTTATAAAGCTGGGTTTACCCATTATAGGTGGCCTAAGTTCAGAGTTCACCAATGTGAAGAAAGCGGCTGGAATTGATTATGACTCGTTTATAGCTACGACCCTGGCTTTAGGGACCCGACTCAAAGAAACAAAACGCCTTTTAGACCAAAGCAAAGGGAAGGAAGATGAGTGTTTGACAAAGCTGAGATCATTCTTTGAATCTGCAGAGGAAGAACTGAAGGTTATTACAGAGGACCAGCTGAAGATAATGGAACTAGTGAAGAAAACCACAAATTATTACCAAGCTGGAGCATTGAAAGAGAGGAACCTGTTTCAGCTGTTTGTTATAATCCGTGATTTCTTAGGGATGGTCGATAATGCCTGTAGTCAGATCGCAAGGAATCAGCGGAAGCCACAGCAACGACCTGCCACAACAGTAGCAGGAGCATCAACTTCAACAGCAGAAACTGCGAGCGTTGCTGCTGCACCGCAAAGGAATGCGGTTAGGTTTCCAATTCTGCCCCCAAATTTCATGTCAGAGAGTTCAAGGTACAGTTCAAGTGAGTCAGACTCAGATTCTTAATAACCAAAAACCAAAAACCAAAAAGTTTATTTACTTTTGTTATTATGTATATAGATGATAGGGGAGCTTGTTGGTAAAAATTCGTTAGGTTCTTTGAAGATGTTTCTTTTAATTTTACCTGTTTTGTTGAATTTGTTTTTTTTTTCTGGGTCCAAAGTTGATTCTTTTTGGAAGACAAAGAATACAAACAGAAGACACCACTACCATTGGTCTTTGTTTGTAAATTCATTATGTTATATTTTTCGGAGTGCAGCAATAATAACATCAATTCAAGTGCTTGAATATTATTAAACACGAGATTCCATTAAAGCAGGTAGCAAAATGTAGATACAACGACAAAAGCTTCACAAGAATAATATGTTTCTCGTTATGTATGTATGTAAAGAAAGATACAGAGGGATTAAAACTAAGGAGAGTGGGAGAGAGAGAAAGTAGTATACAATCAAAAGCCTCTTTATTCATAGCTTTCTATCAGCCAACCATGTTATAACACGTGGCAGTTTTAACGAACAAGAGCTTCATGGAAGCGCAGCTTTAACTTCCTTTCTGTCTGGTCCAAATGACTGCCAACAGAAGAAAAAAGGGTCAATAAGGAAAATTAACTATAGTTTAAGGGTCGTTTTGCAAAATGCAAATGGCAGAATATGTAATTAGTAATTTACCTCGGTGCCAAATCCCTTCACATACACATTGGTAAAAAGTTCGGAAGGCTCTGGCATTGGGCAATCCTGAAACGGAACAGTGTTTGCACGTGTTTAGCTTTGAAAGTTGAATTCCCGAGTGGAAGAGAGAAGTAGTGTGACTGTTAATTTACCTTAGCTTTGGCAATGGCGTCATCTACTTCTTTTCTAATTTCCTTCTCCATATCCTTAAGCTCTTTCTCGGTTGCTATGTCATGAGATAGTACCAGTTTTTTTATTCTCTCAATTGGATCACGTTCCTGAGTCACACATAATGTTTTGAGATTCACAATAACCTGAGTCCTCAATCAAGAATTAGTTGGTTCAGGTAAAGTGACTAACGAACCTGCCTCACACCAGATATCTCATCTCGTGTACGGTATGTGCTCCCAGGATCAGACATGGAGTGACCGTGGTACCTGTATGTGTCCATCTCAAGAATCTGTATAGAGGAAATGATGAATCAATTCTTATGAAATTTATATGTGATAGGAGAAGAGGCCCTAGAAAAAAAAAATAGAAAACCAAAGCTTCTTCTAACAACTGTGATATCAAAAACACAGCTCTTTGATGTACACTGATACAGCGTAATTTTATCCCAGATAAAAAGTTTTAAAACTGTACAGAAAAAAACCAGCCACCCAATCAATATACAGCTATTGGAATTCAGTTCCAGTTCACAAAGAGCACACGATATGCAAAAAGTAAGAAAAATACTTCATCATATGATATGCAAAGTCCTACACGATAGCTAGATATTGTTCCATAGTAAATTCACAAGAAGCGACAGATGACAAAGGGGGCAAAAAATACAAACATGTGAAAAATAGTAAAATACAAACGAACTCACTAGCGGTCCCTTCTCCAAGGCATGATCCTTAGCAAATTTGCATGCTTGTTTGACAGCAAATGCATCCATACCATCTACCTGTTTATCCAAAAATTTCCATACAAACCAGCAACCAGTCAACAAACTCAAAAGAAACTTGAGATAACTGATGCAGAATCACAAGATATCCAATCAAAACCAATGTAATGATGCACCATGGCTCTGTTAACGATAGAGGACTCATGACATCATTATCCATCAAAATTTTTGATTACATCCCTAAACTGAAAGGATGGCGAATGAAAAATCTGTGTAGTACAAGTTGCTTATATACTTGCATCTACCTGTTTTCTATATGGAAACTAAGAACTTCATGTGATTCAGGACATGACAGTAATCCATCTGCTCAAAGGTAAATAGCCAACCAAACTTCTCCTCTCTCATCTTAAAAACTCTCACATCAATCCTTACTACAAATAAGATTCAAAAGCTGACCTTGAGTCCAGGAACATAATCACCACGCTTGTAGTAAGATGGACTCTTGGCGGCTCTCCATTCAGCAGTTCCCATTCCATCTACACAGATCAAAACCGATTCAAACAGATATCGCACCATACCAAATCTCCAAAGAAACAAAAAAGAAGCAAAAATGCTTACAGTGATTGTTCTCGCAGACCAAAATAGCAGGTAAATCCCAAAGAGCAGATATATTCAAAGCTTCAAACAACTGTCCCTGATTCGCAGCACCATCACCATACAAAGCAAACGTCACAGCCTCTTCCTTATTATACTTCTGAGCAAACGCAATACCACAACCTAGTGGAACCTGAGCACCGACAATCCCATGACCACCATAAAACGACGATTCCTTCTTATAGAAATGCATAGATCCACCTTTCCCTTTAGAACAACCAGCTTGTCTTCCCATAAGCTCTGAGAAAACCTCATGTAGCGAACCACCACGACCTAAGAAAATACAGTGATCACGATACGCCGTGATAATCGCATCTTTCTTTGTAATCGCAGCTTCCATGCCTATAGCTACAGCTTCTTGGCCATCGTAGAGATGGCAAAACCCTCGGATTAGCTTCGCTTTGTAAAGCGAATCGGCTGCGATTTCCATACGTCGCATCAACGCCATGGTTCGGTAAAAATCTAGAAGCTCTTGACTCGATGTTTCGACGGAGCGTGACGGTGGATCACATAAGTGAGCTGTGAACGGAAGCGAAGTCTCGATTGTGATCGGAGTTGTGTCCGTTGAGATCAATCGGTTGAAGGCGGCAGAGAAGGAACGAGTGATGCCGTTGGTTCGTGATGAGAGGCGTGATAGAGCCATTCTCCACCGTTGAGATTTTCCGGTGAAATCTGTTGAAATCTTCGCGCAGGAACTACAAAATGAGAGACGATTTCAGTGAAGAAGAGAATAAAAGTTACAAGCAGATATGTACGCTACCAAACAAGAGACTCTGGAAGGATAAGAAGGTTCTCGTAATTTTTAAGTGTTTATTATTTAATGCAGATTTCGGTTTAGTTAACCAGAACTAAATGTAGCTGTTATGTTAATCAAACTATCCCGGTCCGGTTCAATTTGTTTTCTCTTCGTCACCACTTTTACTCTCTTCTCATTTCTCTCTCCCTATGGCCACCGTCGCGCTTCTCCGGTATCTTTGCCGCCGTGAACTATATGCAGCTTCCGTATCTTCATGTAAATTCGTAAGACGTGATCCTCAATTTTGTTCTTTTCATTGGTAAATTTTCAGCTTGAGAATAGAGTGTTATCTTGCCTTTTCGTTTTGCAGAGTTCGGCTAGCGCGAGCGGGAGGACGACGGAGCTCCGGTTACATGGAGTCAAAGATATCATCGCCGTTGCGTCCGGTAAAGGCGGAGTTGGAAAATCTTCGACGGCTGGTACACTGGAACCTTTCTCCTAAACTTTGCATTTTGAGATATGAAATAGTTTGGTTTTGTCAAATTGATAAAGTGAGAAATCTGTGAATTTGGGTTGATGTAGTTAACTTAGCTGTTGCTTTGGCCAACAAATGTGAATTGAAGATTGGATTGCTTGATGCGGATGTGTACGGACCATCTGTTCCAATCATGATGAATATCAATCAAAAGCCTCAAGTCAACCAAGGTTAGATAGATAGCTCTTGCATTTTAGATCAGATTTTTAAGCATTTATTTGCATCGTTTACATTTTTCTGATTTTTGAAGATATGAAGATGATTCCAGTTGAGAACTATGGAGTTAAATGCATGTCAATGGGACTCCTTGTAGAAAAAGATGCACCACTTGTGTGGAGAGGTCCTATGGTGTGTTTCTTTTTAGATCCTTTGTAGAGTTTATGCTCTCAAGAAGCTTTCGTTCAGTAATCAAGCTTGTGGTATTGTTACAGGTAATGAGTGCTCTTGCTAAGATGACTAGAGGAGTTGATTGGGGAAATCTAGATATTCTTGTTGTTGATATGCCACCTGGAACCGGTGATGCTCAAATTACAATATCTCAAAACCTGAAACTCTCAGGTATGTATATATACAGATCGCGTTGTAGCATTTCCGAGGTGTGTTAGATTAGACAAGTTATCAGGATGTGCTTATGTTTTCAGGTGCTGTTATTGTATCAACTCCACAAGATGTTGCGCTTGCTGATGCTAATCGAGGAATCTCCATGTTCGACAAAGTTAGAGTACCTGTACGGCCATCTTCTTTGTGATCTTTGCCTGCTTGGAAACATATAATTCTTTCTAGCTGCTTAACTTTTCTACATTTTTCTGCTAGATCTTGGGACTTGTGGAGAACATGAGTTGCTTTGTTTGTCCTCACTGCAACGAACCTTCTTTCATATTTGGGAAAGAAGGAGCACGCCGCACTGCTGCAAAGAGGGGTTTGAAACTTATCGGTGAGGTAATAATCTAAGCCAGAACCGATTTGTTTTTGCGATTTTCAATGCTTTTAAGACCCTTGTTGATTCTCTCTCTCTCTCTCTGGCCTTACATTAAATACTATTTGGTTGTCTATATAGATTCCACTGGAAATGACGATTAGAGAAGGTTCTGATGAAGGTGTTCCTGTGGTTGTTTCTTCACCGGGTTCTATAGTGTCAAAAGCTTATGAAGATCTAGCTCAAAACGTGGTGAAAGGACTCAAGGAGCTAAGAGATAATCCAGAGAATGAGATTCAGATGAAGCTAAATGTTCCACATTCCAGCTGCTCATCATAGAGCAAGCCAGAGATCTCGAGGCTAATATATAACCCAAGTTTGTTTTGCTGCTTCACCTTCTCAGATGATTGTACCAAAGAGAATGTTTGTAAAGAGAAGAATCTATCTGCAGAGGAAAAAGCAATTGAGCCACTCTCTTTATGAAGCAGCATAACAAATTTTTGAGGCTTTCATTTGTTAGATAGGAAGACGATGAATCTTAATAAGACATGGTCACTTTATAATTATGTCAAGATTTTGAATAAGAAATATAACGTTCAATTTTTTGAGTAAGACATGTTGAGATCACCAAATTACCCCTTCATTATCTTCTTCTTCATCTTGATCCTCATGGCCATAGCATTTTTCGTCTTCTCTATACGCATTGTACCAAAGAGAATGTTTGCAACAAGATG
This sequence comes from Crucihimalaya himalaica, assembly GCA_004349715.1. Taxonomy (NCBI): domain Eukaryota; kingdom Viridiplantae; phylum Streptophyta; class Magnoliopsida; order Brassicales; family Brassicaceae; genus Crucihimalaya; species Crucihimalaya himalaica. Next base: position 218,830 of record SMJT01000087.1, read on the forward strand.
AATGTATTTGCAGATGACAGAAGCAATAGGGCCAGTCAGTGTTTTTGAACCATGTGAATCAGCAGATTAATGTGGTGACTTTCATTTATTAGATAGGAAGGTGATGAATCAAATGAAGAGATGTAGAGATCACTATAGACTTCAAAAAAACATATGCTATTAGTAAGACATGTAGAGAAGACAAGTTGAGATTACTTCAAAACGCAATATGAGATCACCAAATTACCCCTTCATCATCTTCTTCTTCAACTTTATCTTCATATTCAAGATCTTCATCGCCATAGCATTCTTCATCTCCTCTATACGCATCTTCATTACAGTAATCCTCACTCCAGTCTGGTTCTTCTTCTTCAGAACCCTGAGGTTTCAAAAGGCTCTCTTCACTGCTTTGATTTGAATATTCCACTTGGTCACTGACTGCTTTCTCTAGCTTAGCCCTCTTTGGAGAGTTATCCTACAAAGATGTGAATACACATAAGCGACTCAGCAGAGAAACAAGAGGCCTATTCTATCAACAAGAAGCTAATATCTCTTCAACTTTGGATTTTGCGTGAGAGATAATTTACAAAGGGAATGCGGCTTAATACTTGCTAGAAATAGGGGTAAACTTACAGCATCAAATAGCTTATCCAAGACATTGTAATTGATTTCCAAACTCGGTCTCTGCATGAAATAAGACAAGTAAGAGAATTTATGTCATACGATACATTTAACTACAGATGAACAATAAGGAAGATCTAAGTAATCAGAAATAAAATGTGTAATATATCTAAACACTGTTACAGAGAGCGAGCTGAAGTAATGGTAGCACTGACCTTATTATTTTCAGTTTCTGCATTGCTTTCGGTTCTGGTTGCAGAAGCTTTCTTACTAGAAGTAGCCTTATTAGCAGGATCCTTCTTTTTCCCATTGGTGACTTTCCTCCACTTTCCCTGATAATCAATAAAATGAATGATCAGTATCAAGAACGTCAATGAAAGCATGTGTGTAACAACATGAAGTTCACTAAACAGAAATATGAAGATCGAAGACATGTTAAGAGCAAAAACCTTTTGGTATTCAGGGTTCATCAATTCCCATGCTCTCTTCTTCAAAATGAATTCTTTTTTATTACTTAGATAACCAGCAACCTGATGAGCAGCAATAACCATCAAAATCAGAGTACAGAAAAATTGTTTCTTGCTCAGAAGCTTAATATATAAAATCTAACATTATAGGATAGAGCAGAATGTAAAAACCGGAAGAAAAAACACAAGAAAAGGTAAAACACAAGACAATAGTTTTGACTATATGGTTGGAATTAAGTGAATTTAACACTTGATGAACTTACATGTTAACAAAATGCTGGTTCGCCACAATCCAGGAACAATTGTTGTGGTTTACAGAGACTAAAACCATAGATGGGATTCAATATTAGATAAACTTCCACAAGAACAAACTATATCCTCCTTATGAAAGATCGAGAGATTATTATTATAGAGGTGTGGAAATTTGTGGGAGCTACGATAAGCATCAATTAAACACTAAGTTAGACATTATTTGATTTTACCTCAGCATCACTGATACCAGATAAATCCTCCTCTGCAAGATCACCATCAGACTGTCCAGAAGAAAAAGCTCCTGAAAATTAATCACATCATCGTTTCCGGAATATACCAATCAAACTTCATAATCCTAAACATAAACATTCATGGAAAGAGTCTTTGCATTTTTTACCTTTGTTGCCACAGACGTTTAGGTTTCTAGGCAATGGCTTAGATACTAAAATGTCTTTCAAGGATAACTTTACTGATTTCTCCACCTGAAATTGATACACCAACGATTAGAAAACATTTAAAACATGGATTCTACGTCATCTGAGGCAATATCAAAGACCAGAAAGAGAAAGAACAGGTTTTGATCTATACAGGATAGTTTCTGCTGATTTGCCTCTCTACATCATAGCCACACACAATTCAAGAAACACAACAGTTTATTATTACATTACCAAAGCAATGCCTTTGTCAATATGTAATTCAAGAATCCACTCATCTGTCAAGTAAATCAAGATCACAAAGCCCTAAATTTTAATCCAGAAACAGATCAAAAAGGGGGAAAAGTTTACCATTGTTCACGAACCCAATCGCCGTTAAGAATTTAGGTTTTAAATATCAGAGACCTCGAGCACGCCGGTGATAGATATCTTATGAACGAGATCACAGCGGAGAAGCTTTTATTTATAATTTTTCTTTTTTCACATTTTTCCATTCTTCAGTTTTAATTTAGAATTAACACGTGTCCTAATCAAATTGGTTATAGGCTTTGAAGCACAGACACTTTTAATAGTAATAAGCTATTTCTATTTTAACCCTCTTATTTATCAAAATCTTTGATTTTTACCCATATAAAGAAATTTCCAAGAAACGAGTGATGTGGTGGTGAGTACTGGCTCACTCTTCCTTCTTCCTTTCGCTCCTTGCTGCACTAGGGCTATAGGTTTTTTTGTTTACGCGATTCTTTTACTCGTTGAACGCATTTGTTTTAGATAATTTTTGTATGGTATTGTACACTTTTGTATTTTAGTATGTTTATTAACATGAATTAGAGGTAAATACCATTAACCAAGTGAAGTGAATGATGGTCTAGTGGTGAGTGCTCAAGATCACTAGTTCAACTCCACTTCGGAGGAGTGAGTTACGCCTTAAACGTCTTGTTGAAGGTTGATCCTTTGATTGATTTGGTAAAAGAGAGAAAGAGTGTTAGAGAGAAAAAACCAAAAAGTCTGAGCAAGTTAGAGACACGACATAGAAGAAAGAAGAAAAAGATGTCGAAAAAGAAAAGTTAGTGGTAGGTTGGTACTTAATTACTATTGGGCCTTTTGTATCTCTAATCCCATTGCATTTACTTAGTATTTTCGTTAGGTTAAAGTAATATAGTAGTTAAAGTTGACTGTGTCTTGTTTGTGCTCTAGGGCTATAGGGTTTTTCGTTTACACGTTTCTTTTTCTTGTTGAGTGCATTTATTTAATTAGGTAATTTTAACATGGTATTTGTACACTCTAGTATCTTGGTATGTTTATTAACATGAATTAGAGCTAAAAGCTATCAACCAAGTGAATGATGGTCTAGTACTATAGTGGCGAGTGCTCAAGATCGCTAGTTCAACTCCACTTGGGAGGAGTGAGTTACGCCTTAGACGTCTTATTATTGTTGAAGGTTGATCCTTTGATTGATTTGGTAAAAGAGAGAAAGAGTATTAGCAAGAAGAAAACGAAAAAGTCTGAGCAAGTCAGAGACACGACATAGAAGAAAAAAGAAGAAGATGTCAAAGAAAAAAGATTAGTTGTGACTGGTAATTAATTACTATTGGGCCTTTTGTATCTTTAAGCTAATTGCATTTAGTTACTTAGTATCGTTTCATTTGGTTAAAGTAGTGTAGTAGTTAAAGTTGATTGTGTCTAGTTTGTGCTCTAAGGCTATAGGGTTTTTCGTTTACGTGTTTCCATTTCTTGTTAAGTGCATATGTTTAATTAGGTAATTTTAGCATGGTATTTGTACACTTATGTATCTTGGTATGTTTATTAACATGAATTAGAGGTAAAGGCCATTAACCAAGAGGATGATGGTCTAGTGGCGAGAGCTCAAGGTCGCTAGTTCAACTTCACTAGGGAGGAGTGAGTTACGCCTTAAAAGTCTTGTTATTGTTGAAGGTTGATCCTTTGGTTGATTTGGTAAAAGAGAGAAATAGTACTATTAGCAAGAAGAAAACGAAGAAGTCTGAGCAAGTCAGAGACACGACATATAAGAAAGAATAAGAAGATTTCGAAGAAGTAAGGTTAGTGGTGGGCTCGTACTTAATTCCTATTGGGCCTTTTGTATCTTGAAAACAATTGCATTTAGTTACTTAATTATTGTTTCGTTTGGTTAAAGTAGTGTAGTAGCTAAAGTTGATTGTGTCTTGATTGTCCTCTAGGGTTTTTCATTTCTTTTTTATGTTGAATGCATTTATTTAATTCGATAACTTTAGCATGTATCTTGGTATGTTTATTAACATGAATCAGAGCTAAAGGCCATCAACCAAGTGGATGATGGTCTAGTGGCGAGTGCTCAAGATCGCTAGTTCAACTCCACTTGGGAGGAGTGATTTACGCCTTAAACGTCTTGTTATTGTTGAAAGTTGATTCTTTGATTGATTTGGTAAAAGAGAGAAAGAGTGTTAGCAAGAAGAAAACGAAGAATTTTGAGCAAGTCAGAGACACGACATAGCAGAAAGAAGAAGAAGATGTCGAAAAAAAAATGTTAGTTATGGCTGGTACTTAATTACTATTGGGCCTATTGTATCTTTAATCCCATTGCATTTACTTAGTATTGTTTAGTTAGGTTAAAGTAATCTAGTAGTTAAAGTTAATTGTGTCTTGTTTGTGCTCTAGGGCTATAGGGTTTTTCTTTCACACATTTCCTTTTCTTGTTGAGTGCATTTGTTTAATTAGGTAATTTTAACATGGTATTTGTACACTCATGTATCTTGGTATGTGTTGCATAAATTAGAGTTAAAGGCCATTAAACAAGTGGAAGATGGTCTAGTGGCGAGTGCTCAAGGTCGCTAGTTCAACTTTACTTGGGAGAGTGAGTTACGCCTTAAAAGTCTTGTTTTTGTTGAAGGTTGATCCTTTGGTTGATTTGGTAAAAGGGAGAAAGAGTGTAAACAAGAAGAAAACGAAAAAGTGTGAGCAAGTCAGAGACACGACATAGAAGAAATAAGAAGAAGATGTCGAAGAAGAAAGGTTAGTTGTGGTTGGTACTTAATTACTATTGGGCCTTTTGTATCTTTAATCCCATTGCATTTACTTAGTATTGTTTGGTTAGGTTAAAGTATTATAGTAGTTAAAGTTGATTGTGTCTTGTTTGTGCGATGAGGCTATAGGGTTTTTCGTTTACGCGTTTCCTTTTCTTGTTAAGTGCTTATGTTTAATTAGGTAATTTTAGCATGGTATTTGTACACTCTTGTATCTCGGTATGTTTATTAACATGAATTAGAGCTAAAGACCATCAACCAAGATGATGATGGTCTAGTGGCGAGTGCTCTAGGTCGCTATTTCAACTCCACTTGGGAGGAGTGAGTTACGCCTTAAATGTCTTGTTATTGTTTAAGGTTGATCCTTTGGTTGATTTGGTAATAGAGAGAAAGAGTGTTAGCAAGAAGAAAACGAAGAAGTTTGAGTAAGTCAGAGACACGACATAGAAGAAAGAAAAAGAAGATGTTGAAGAAGAAAGGTTGATCTTTTGACTGATTTGGTAAAAGAGAGAAAGAGTGTTAGCAAGAAGAAAATGAAATAGTCTGAGCAAGTCAGAGACACAATATAGAAGAAAGAAGAAGAAGATGTCGAAGAAAAAAGTTTAGTGGTGGCTGGTACTTAATTACTATTGGGCCTTTTTATATTCAATCCCATTGCATTTACTGAGTATTGTTTAGTTAGGTTAAAGTAATGTAGTAGTTAAAGTTAATTATATGTGTCTAGTTTGTGCTCTAAGGATATATGGCTTTTCGTTCACGCTTTTCCTTTTCAAGTTGAGTGCATTTGTTTAATTAGGTAATTTTAGCACGGTATTTGTACATTCATGTATCTTCGTATGTTTATTAGCATAAATTAGAGTTAAAGTCCATTAACCAAGTGGAAGATGGTCTAGTGGCGAGTGCTCAAGGTTGCTAGTTCAACTACACTTGGGAGAGTGAGTTACGCCTTAAAAGTCTTGTTTTTGTTGAAGGTTGTTCCTTTGGTTGATTTGGTAAAAGAGAGAAAGAGTGTTAGCAAGAAGAAAATGAAAAAGTGTGAGCAAGTCAGAGACACGACATAGAAAAAAGAAGAAGATGTCGAAAAAGAAAGGTTAGTTGTAAGAGCATGATTAACGCTGAAACCTTAAGGGTGTTTTTTAGATTTTTTGATTAAAAAATGATTTAAGCTGGTGAAAAATGGATGAAACGGGTCTGTGGACTAAGCCTGTTGAAACGGGGTCGTCGGGTGTGTAGAAGACACGTGTCGTCGTTTGGTTGGACCAAAAGAAAACAAAAAAAAAAGAAAAAAATGGTTGCGAGATGATCGATCTCTTCGTCTTTCTCTTTCTCTCTCTCTTTTATCCGAAGGAGACGGCGATGGCGATCGGGTTTGCGTTTCGGCGGCAACGAAATCAGTCTTGAAACTCCTCCCGCTTCTCCTTCTGGTCCACCCGCTTCTCCTTCTGCAACGGCGATGGCGATCGGGTTTGACGATAGGGTTCTCGAAACTCCTCCCGCTTCTCCTTCTGCTCCACCCGGTGAGCCCTGTCTTTGATCTCTATTTCTGGTTCTATAATAGATCTGATGATTGAAAATATCCATCTTTTTCCCATCCCATTAGCTCAAATTTCTGTAAAGTTTCGTTTTCCTCTCTTAGATTGATAATTCCTTCTTCGTCTTATACTTACTATGACAGATGAAAGTTTGAATATGAACCGAGGATTAAATAATCTCTTAAGAATAATAAACAATGCTCTCATCCATTCCACTATCTATAGAAGATCTTGACCATGCAGATTTGGTTCAATTTACACAATTGGGGTTGACATATATGATATCCTCTACTAACTGACATTTTTGCCTGATGATGCAGTTTTCAAGCTAATCAAAATATTCCTCTTCCAAGCCACTCTCTTGTGTGGATGACAACCTAGTGGAGTTGTTCTACCATCTCCTACTATTCTGATGATTTCAGTCATATTTTATTCTTGAGTTTCTTAATTCAAGGGTTTGGTCTGCCATTTGGGACTAATTATATGTCCAACACATACACTTTCTGCACCATAAATGAATACATAATAAGTCTTATTTAAGTCTACATTGGCAATGAGAAGCCTCTGACTCTGTTACCATGTTTCAGTTTCAAGCCGTAGGAGTTTGCGATCAAAGGGAAGGTCGCTACAGTTCAATACAGGTATCTCATCTTTTTGTTTTGCCAGCAAAACTGCTTGTTAATAAATTTGTTGATTCACATGTTTGCTGGGTCGTGTACAAAGAGAGTTTTCTAGATTTTCCATGATCCTGTTGTGAGAATAACGTCTAGACAGTTGAAATAGCAATGATCTAGTTATTGAAAACTTAGTTGATGTGTGATGGAGACATAAGTCATTAAGATGAGTGACTTAAATCTCTAAACCTAACCCGATATAAATGAAAAATTAGGTGGCTCCTTTTATTTATTACACTTGTTCATAAGTGTAATATCTCCTCTAAAAACTGATTAGCTCCTCCTCAAAACTCTCTCTCTCTCTTAGCTCCTCTCAAAACTCTCTCTCTCTCTGCTAGCTCCTCTCAAAATGAATCTGAATTTTACAGATCCTTTAAACTCCTCCCAAAGCTATGTTGATCTCTTGAATAGCCAACAAGAGATTAACAGTCCCGAAACCTTGGCTCAAGAAACAGATTCACCTTTAAACCGAAGAGCTCCAACCACAAGATGGAAAGTTGTAGAAGAAAAAGTTCTTGTACAATGTTGGTTAAACACAAGCAAAGATGCAGTTGTGGGAAATGAGCAGAAATCAGTGGCTTTTTGGCGTAGAGTTGCTGACTTGTACTCTGCAAGTCCTCTTGTGGTTGGTCTAGCACCAAGGGAGCCCAATACTTGTAAGCAGAAATGGAGGAAAATCAGTGAGAGTGTCAGCAAGTTCGCAGGCTGCTATGGGTACGCCTGCCGTAACAAGAAGAGTGGCCAGAATGAAGACGATATTATGGAGATGGCTCACCAGTTGTACACCTCTGATCACCCAAAGAAGTTGAAGTTTAGCTTGGAACATGCTTGGAGAATGCTCAAGAATGATCAGAAATGGTGTAAATATGTTGAGGAAAAACAGAAACCGCCTGGTGCTTCATCCACCTCCACCACCGCCTGCCATGTGGAGGAAGAAACAGAGGAGAGGCCATTGGGTGTGAAGGCTTCAAAGGCCAAGGGGAAGAAGAGAGTTAGGGGGCAGAGTGAAGATGCAGGGGAGAGTTCTTTGAAGGTGCTTCAAGAGATGTGGGTTATCAAAAAGGAGGACTTGGCTGGTCAAGAGAAAATACTATCTCAACAGAAAATCCTATCCCAACAGAAAATCCTTGATAGCCTCCTTCTCAAACCCGAACCATTATCAGAGGCTGAAACCATACTAAAGAACAAGCTTATCACCGAGATGTGTAATCTTCTTGGTATTGAGATTGCACTTGTTCTGATTTGCATTTGTTCTGATTTTTGCACTTGTTCTGATTTTTCCTTGGGTCGAATGCCTAAGACACAAAGTCTGTTATCAGTTCACAAATCACAACATAGTAAACCTAAACCTATTTCAAGACTCAAATATGAAAAAAATGCCTAGTATCACTTGACTTTTTGTCTCAATCGAGTCTTTATTGGCACTTGCACATTTTTTTTATGTGGAATTCAAGCTTAGTTATTTAGTTGATTAATATAACATATACTCAATAGAGAACAAAATCAATGATTGTTTTAATTTATTCAGGAGGCAGTCAGTGAGCAAGGAGGAGGAAGACAAGTGGTTAAGGAGGAGGAAGACAAATGTTCTGTTTGTATTATAAGACTTCAGCAGAGTCATGTTTTGGTTGTATTATAAGACTTCAGCAAGTACCATGTGGACAACTTGTTTGTTTGTATTTTGGTTGTATTCTACAACTTGTTGTACTTGTTTGGTTTTATTTTACAAGTTGTTCTACTTGCAACTTTTAGATTCACTCTTTATAAGAGATTGTAAACTTTCTCTCTTATTGCAAACGTTCTCATCCAACTTTATCTCTTATTACAACTTGCTTCACTCTTTATTTTACAAGTTGTTCTACTTGCAACTTTTAGATTCACTCTTTATAAGAGATTGTAAACTTTCTCTCTTATTGCAAACGTTCTCATCCAACTTTATCTCTTATTACAACTTGCTTCACTCTTTATTTTACAAGTTGTTCTACTTGCAACTTTTAGATTCACTCTTTATAAGAGATTGTAAACTTTCTCTCTTATTGCAAACGTTCTCATCCAACTTTCTCTCTTATTACAACTTGCTTCACTCTTTATTTTACAAGTTGTTCTACTTGCAACTTTTAGATTCACTCTTTATAAGAGATTGTAAACTTTCTCTCTTATTGCAAACGTTCTCATCCAACTTTCTCTCTTATTACAACTTGCTTCACTCTTTATTTTACAAGTTGTTCTACTTGCAACTTTCATTACAACTTCTCTCTCACAACCAAATTTTCTTTTCTACAATTACCAAACAAAAAAGTCATGAATTCTCATCCATTTGATGCAAATTTCTATCAAAACTTTGATGAAAATTTTTCTCAAATATTTAACGAAGGTTTTCAACATTGTGTTGATAGTGTCGTTGAACGTCAAGTGACGAGAAAGGAAAGGAAAAAACGAGCATATATAGAAAGAGGACGCGAAGAAGGGCACATTCGACTATGGAACGATTACTTTAGTGATCAACCGGTTTTCCCAGATGATCTTTTCCGACGACGTTTTAGAATGAACAAGCCATTGTTCATGTTTATTGTTCAAAAACTCTCCACTGAGGTACCATTCTTTCAACAGAGACAAGATGCTACCGGAAGGTCTGGCCTTTCACCCCTTCAAAAATGTACAGCCGCAATCCGGATGATGGCATATGGTGTTGCAGCTGATGCGATGGATGAATACCTCAGGCTCGGTGAAACCACTGCGAGCAGATGCTTAGAACATTTTGTGGATGGAATTATACATTTATTCGAGGATGTGTACTTGAGAAGCCCAACAGCAGAGGATCTTCAACGATTACTATATATTGGAGAGTTTCGGGGATTTCCCGGGATGATAGGAAGCATTGATTGTATGCATTGGGAGTGGAAGAATTGTCCCACGGCTTGGGCAGGACAGTATTCACGTGGACATGGAAAACCCACAATCGTTTTAGAGGCTGTGGCTTCACAAGATCTATGGATTTGACACGCATTTTTTGGAGCTCCAAGTACTTTTAACGATATAAATGTTCTTGACCGGTCACCCGTTTTTGATGATATATTAGAAGGCCGAGCTCCACCGCTCAGTTACGAAGTCAATGGTCGCCAATACCATATGGCTTACTATCTCACAGATGGTATATATCCGAAATGGGCAACTTTCATCCAATCAATTTCGCAGCCGCAAGGTCCGAAGGCATCATTATTTGCTAAGCATCAAGAAGCTGTTAGAAAAGATGTCGAGCGTGCTTTTGGAGTGTTGCAAGCTCGATTTGCAATTGTCAGAAACCCGGCTCTTAGTTGGGATAAGAAAAAAATAGGTAAGATAATGAGAGCATCTATCATATTGCACAATATGATAGTAGAAGACGAACGAGACCAAGGCACTCAATATAATTTATCAGAATTCTTACAAGGAGAAGGAAGCGGGACTTCACAAGTGGACTACACGTTCTCTACAGAGACTCCTACAAATATGAATAATATGATGGCCAATCGAGCTCTAGTTCATGACAGAACAATGCATGACCAATTGAAAGCTGATTTGGTTGAACACATTTGGCAAAAATTTGGAACAAATGAAGACTAGAGCCGAGTTAGTTGTGTTATTCATCATGCTTTAAAATGTTTTCTTTTTATTTTACGTTTTTACGGATTGTAATATACGTTCAAATTTTTATGCAACCTATTATATTACTCTGTTTTATTTAATCTTCAATATTTATATATAATTGTTTAATTTTTTGTTTATTTTTCAAACATTTATAAAACACAAAATTTTATTATTTTTTAATTCTGTAGAACCCCACTAATGGTGTCACCATTGCACACATATATTAACCACATTAAGTAAGTGAGTGTCAATCAATTTTTTAATATTAAATTTATTCTTAAAATATAAGTTTAGACACCTTAAGGGTGTCACCATTAAGGTTGCTCTAACTGTTACTCAGAAGGAACTCATGATTTAGATCCGGTCCGGTTCGAACCGCTCTAGATTTGAAAATTTTTTGGTTCTGTTAAAATTTCTGAAAACCAGATAAGAAGAGAGAGGTGTCACGACAATTATGATCCTTTTTGTTTTTTTGAATATTCTCTTTCAAATATTTTACAAAATCTAACAGAAGTAAGTGACGATTATTTTCTTATCGGGAAAAAATAATGTAGGTTAGGATAAGGATATTTGCATTTTTTTTTCAACGGATATTAGCATATTACATATAAAAGGTTTCTATTTTTTGTTATAACAAATATACTTAATACGTGACATAATTTTAAAAGAGGGTAAATAGGTAATTTAAGGTATTCTCAAAGTCGCACTACATTTACCCATGCATAATTGCATTTCTCCTTCGTTCTTTCTTTCCTCCGTCAGAAATAAAATCCCTCATTTGTTTTTTGCTCGGTTTTCTCTCTAGAAATGTCGTTCCTCATCGGCCGTCTGCCATTTCCGACTTACCCAAATGTTCTCGTTAACTTTTGCAAAAAAAAAAAATGTGATTGTTGATCCGGTTGTTTTTGTTTTAGGATACCCATCCCGATGGCTCATGTACTCGAACACCGTCTTGCTCTTTCCGACGCCGATTCATCTCGCCGGAATTTATCTGCTGCTGCCGGCGACGACTCTACATGGTAGTTTCTTCATATTTCAAAAAATCAGGTCTTTTGTTTTACTTTCCACCTTCTCTCTTTGTTTGTCTTTTAGGTTGGCTACACTGTTTGATGCTCTCGGATCTCGCCGGAGCTTCTCAGCTTCTGGCAGCGGCGACTCTGGCTCAAGCAAAAACGAAGAGGTTGAGGTTAAAACCGATGAATCAATACCGATAGTTACGGTCAAACCTTCCGGTGGTGATTCTTCTCCCTGGTATTTCTTATTATATACCCATATTTTTTCAAGTTTCAAAGGCTCAGTTTTTTTTTTACTTTCAACCCTCTCTCTTTTTTTTCTGTTCAGTTTCCGTACAATGTTTCATGCTCTCTATCAACCCCAACCAACTCGCCGGAGCTTCTCAGCTTCTGGCAGCGACGACTCCGGCTCAAGCAAAAACGGAGACGTCGAGGATAGAACCAATGAGCCACTACCGACAGTTACGGTCAAACCATGCCGTGCAGATTCTTATGGCCGAAACTTCTCTGGCGCCGACTCTTCACGGGAATTCTTCATATCATATACCCACATTTATCAAGTTTCAAAAGTTCAATTTTTTTTGGGAAAAATGTCAAAAAAGCATGAACTTACACTTTTGGTTGAAAAAAACATGAACTTTCATTTGTACGCATTAAATCACAAACTTTTATTGACTTTACTTTTAAATCACAAACTTTGTTTGACCAAGCCATTTGAGGCATGCCGTTAAGTATCCATCCACCAGATCTGTTTAGATACTTAACGAGATGCCTCAAATGGCTTGGTGTGATTTAAATGTAAAGTCAATGAAAGATTGTGATTTAAATATAAAATCAATGAAAATTTGTGATTTAATGTATACAAATGAAATTTCATGCTTTTTTCAATTAAATTGAAAGTTCATGCTTTTTTCAACCAAAATTAAAAGTTCATGATTTTTTAATATTTTTTTTAATTTGATGAAAAAATTAGTAAAATATAGTTTAATGAAAAAATTTATTTATTAAAGTATAGTTTAATAAATTTAGATGTCTTTTCAATAATGAAAAGTTTTATTTATTAAAGTATAGTTTATTAAATTCTAATTTTTAATGGTATACTTTCATAAAATTTTTAATAAATTTAATAAACTTTAATTTAATAAATATATTTTTTTATTAATGAAAAGACATCTAAATTCATTAAACTATACTCTAATAAATAATTTTTCATTAATGAAAAGACATTTAAATTCATTAAAATATACTTTAATAAATATTTTCTTTCATTAAACTATTTTTTACTAATGTTTTCATAAAACTAGAAAAAGTAAAAAAAAGTTTGTGATGGGACTTTGTTTACTAATTTACTAATTGTTTACTATTTTTTCTTTTACTAAAAAAGTTTGTTTACTAATTTACTATTTTTACTATTTGTTTACTAATTTAATAATTTTTTACTAATATTTTTTACTAATGACTTTTAAATCACAAACTTTCGTTGACTTTACATTTAAATCACAAACTTTATTTGACCAAGCGAGTGTCAGTTCTTTAAAAGCCAATATTGAGTATTAAGTAATAATAAAAATGTTAGTATTTGCAGACATATGGATGAGTCTTTTGCAGAAAGATTGGTGAGTCACAGGACTACTTACTAATAAATGTTTTGGCGTACTATGTTAATTGTGATTTTTCTTTCAGCTAAGATATCTATCTTATTATATAGTAGTATAACTAGATTAGACTGTTAGGACCCGTCGTTACTTGTCTTACAATCGATCTTAAAATCTGGAAATTGATTTTTATGTCTTTATTGAGCTAAAAATGGCTAATCTTTATTGGTTGATTGGTGTAATTAAGTACTGTAATATCTATCTCACTCAACCTTTACGTACTCTTTAGGTTGTAGCATCGTCCCTGCTCACCTAAAATTAATGAAGACACTTTTTTTTTATATACCATCTGTCTCACACACCTCTTTTGTCTCTCCATATAACTGAGTTGTGGTTGCTTTTAGTTAATCTCTTAGTTTTCTTTTTTTTTTTTCTTTTTTTTTTTCTTTTTTTGGTATTCATCATAAATTCATAATTAAGGGTTCTCTTCGGAGATCTTGAGCATACTCTCTTAAATAATTTGTCTTTTGTGTGAACACAACAACATCCCTTTTGAGACCGATGAAATCTCGAACTGCAAGCAAGAAATTGCGAATGTAAAATCAGCTTCTGAGCTCGCTGATAACCCTGACTTCCACTTTCTTAAGAACTGAAAACATTTTTCAGCCTTTTTCCTCATCCTTGGTATAATAAACATGTATATAGGAAAACGGCCAAAATCAATCCGAACAATTTAAAGAATGAAATTTCATATCTTAATTACGATACAATGCATTTTTCAATTCGAATTGTAGTAAAATACAAATTGGATACTTGAATTATTGAACGTTGTTTAAAGAGAACATTGAAAAATGCTATTTTAAAAAGAAAAGAAATAATACTACTATAATTTAAAAAATTATACAATTCGGTTATAAAATATTAATAAATGAATTTTTACAGAAAATTATACAATAAATTTATAATTCCTTTAGAAAAAGGATAGTTTAAAAAGAAGAAATTATTATACTATTATTAAATAAATTATACAATTCGAAAATTTCGATTGGAGATTATCAACTATGGAAACTATACAATTAATGATTATTAATTGTATATAAATAATTATTTAGAAATTAAAAAGAAAAGGAAAAGAATTATTATACAAAAAGCTTACTAACTCTAAAAGTAAATATAATACTTTTTCTTCTGTTAAAAATGGATACTTGCACATTCGAGGAAATTATACAATTAACTATTAATCAAAAAAAAAAAAAAAAATTCACCTCTATATAAATAAATAGATTATCTCATATTTTGTCACAAACAAAATACTTACTTCAAAAACATTAACTTTGCTTAGGGTGACCCAACCCAACCCGACCCATATACCCTAATGGATTGATAATAATGGGTCAAATAGGTTAATGAATCAAATGGATTAACAGGTCAAATGGATTGGGTTAAATTGAGTTGGGTTGAAATGGGTTAATCGGTCAAATTGGATTATCCATTACCTAATAATTTTTCTATAAACATTTTACCACCATCTTTGAATATATAAAGTATGGATTCACATTTTTGGCAGAAAAATTATAGAATCTCGGTTTTGGCGGAAACTTACGCACCTGTATTTTTGGCGAGGAAATTATGGAATCTCATTTTTGGCGGAAAAATCGCAGAATCACATTTTTGGCGAGAAAATTATGAAATCTCGGTTTTGGCGGGAAAATTGCGGATCCGTATTTTTGGTGGAAAAATTATGGATCATATTTTTGGCGGAAAAGTTACAGAATCACATTTTAGCTGAAAAATACGGAATCCGTTTTGGCGGGAAAATTGTGAATCCGCATTTTTGACAGGAAATTACAAAATCTTGTTTTTGGCCGAAAAATTGTGGAATCACGTGTTTGGCGGAAAATTATGGAATCTTGGTTTTGGCGGGAAAATTGTGAATCCGTATTTTTGGCGGGAAAGTAATGGAATCATATTTTTGGCAGAAAAGTTACGGAATCACGCTTTAGCGGAAAAATTACGGAATTATGCTTTTGACGGGAAATTTGTGAAACTGTGTAATTTAAGAAACAATTGTGCAATTTCATTTTGGCGGAAAAATTTTGGTATGATGATGATAAATATGGTATGTTGATGATGATAGTTTGAAATTTAACACATTAAATATAATGGATTATTGGGTTATCCATTTGACTAATTAACCTATTAAATTTAATGGGTCATTTGTTTGACCCAATCCATTTGCTTAATAGGTTGGGTTAACCCATTACCTATTTAGCAAATAACCTATTAGGTAATGAGTTGGATTGGGTTGGATTACCCATTTTAACACCTCTAAGTCCTTGTTTCAAAGTTATTCTATTGGTAAATCAAGAGGTAAGACAATGTAGGTAAAAAATCGTACAATCCGATTCGGTTCGAACTGCTCTAGATTTAAAAGAATATTTGGTTCTGCTATTAAATTTTCTGAAAATCGGGATTGGGTTGAGTCGAGGCATAAGGTTATACCTATTTTGACACCCTATATTCTATATGACTAATTTTTAATATATTTATTTTTGGAGTTATTCGAGGATGTTCAGTACTATCTATATATACTATTAAAGGGGAAGCAAACATATGTAAAAAGACAACAATGAGTTTTTATTTACATGAAATGTCATTGTATAAAGAGTATTCTATGTTTGTAAAATAATAATTCAGTAAGGGCAAACTTGACATTGCCCATTAAAAATCGATGGAATCAGTAATATTCAGGTTAATTTCATTCGGATCGTGATTAAGTATTCAGATTTGGAATATATACACGCGGATCCTTTTATGTTTCTTACTCCGAAAAATATGCCAAATCCGAAATCAAATATCCGATCTCGAAATTTTAGGAAACAGAAAAAATAATTTACTAACATAATAAGGAAAATCCGAAATCAAATATCCAATCCTAAAATTTTTTAAAACAGAAAAAAATCTCTAAATTCATTTAATAATTTGATTTTAAATACTAAATATTTGCCGTACATGTCTTTGAAATTCTAAAATGGAAACAAAATCAAATTTAACATTACTTCTCGACCGTAAAATTACACCTGATATATTTTAGCCTAAGTACAGTATTTAATTTTAAAAAACTATTAAATTTACAAAATCTAATCAAACCAACTTCCTAAACAAATTAACCAAACAATAATATCTAACATGCATATCCTTCTACTATTAAAATTGAAGTACAAATTAGAAACTAGCCATATCCTTCCCAATTATTTACGAATAATGTCATCGCCATAAGGTTTAAAATTTGGTCTCATTAAGGGTATATTGGTCCTTTTATTGGCATAAAATAGACGAATACCCATTTCAGGTCATTTATTCATATTCGGATCTAGAATAAGAGAACACAGATCTACATTTCGGGTCATTTTGTGTCCAAACATTAACTTTCAAGAATTAACTTGTTTGGATCCGAAAAAAATATTCGGTCGTCGAATAATATTGACAAGTTCATGATTAAGTTCGAGATCTCGAGATTTTCAGAGAATGGGATATTGACAAGTTCATGATTAAGTACATAAAGTAGGTTTTGCCCTGACAAGTTTTCATGTAGTTCACGGAAAGAAGACCTTCTGTAAGTATTTCTGGCTCCTATCACTCTACCTTGCTAGATATGATTCTCTATTAGGGTTTAGGGTTCCTGTTAGGTAGTTTTAAGTATGTAACTATGCATGATATGAGAATGAGTGTTAGATCCTTTGCTTAGGTTGATTTTAATGCTTACTCTAGACTGACCCCTGAGTATGCCACTAGACGTTTTCGACACGTGACTGTGCAATGGAATGTTGGATTGTAGCTTAGGTGAGCAAAATATTCCTAGACAAGTAATATTGCTAGGGAGCTTTGTGAACCTATCAATCCCGTACTTAATGCTTGCTTAGATTCTGATAATAAAGTGACATTTCTATTAGGATTGTTTGCATAGTAGTTATCACTAAAGAATTAGGGTAACTAATAATTATGATTGAGTTCTACGATAGTTTATAATGTTTTTTCTTATGCATGTATATTACTTGTTAGAATTGTTTTAGGGTTCTCTGTGTCTAATTTATCTATTTCTATTTATATTAGATTGTTGGAAAACACAAAATCCTATTTAATTTCTCTAGCCAAATTTTAGTTATTATAATCTATAGTATATTCGTTCTGGTCTTTGTAGATTTAATCCTTAAATACTACAACGGTGTACTGTACACTTGCGTTATTTATTTGGGGTAAAACTTTATGCACAATATGCATATTTTAACCATTTTTATTGAACATATTGTAATGTCTACAAGACGAAAACACAAGGAGCAACAAACACATCCAATCTCTTTCTCTACTATTGAATATTCAACTTGCCTTTAAGTTTCTCTTCTTGTAATGATTTTGTTTCTTTCAAGTATCAAGAGGATAGTCAAAGTAAGTGGATAATATTTAAAATTGGTCCAGTTTGTTGTTTTACATGCTTCGTATGTTACAACCAATTTTACTGCCGACCAAATTTTATAAATTGCGGTAAAATGTTTTTTTTAACACAAGTGGTAAGTCTTCTTGCTCTTATTCATTTTCTTCTTCTAAAACCAATAGGTAGAAGTTGACCTTCAGCTCAAGTGGAAATATGATAGTACGTCCTCTTTAGCAATAGGACCACACACCAAAGGTGTAGCTCTTGGCAGAGATGATCCAGTCCCTTCATTCATCTCTACACTTCCCTTTACTTTTAGCTCAAAACACTGTATTATCGCAGCTACAACGACTGGAACGAATCTCAACACCATTTTTTCTCCTGGACAGCTTCTTCTCCCAGCTCCAAAAGACATCATCTTCTCACTCATGACCTTCCATTCAATCCCTTCAAATCTCTCAGGCCTAAACTCCAATGGATCTTCCCATTGATTTGAGTCTCTCCCAATCGCCCAAACGTTGACTATTACTCTTGTTTTCGCAGGGATTCTGAATCCAGCCACCGTACATTCTTTATCTGATTCTCTAATGAATATTGGTCCTCCAGGGTGTAACCTCATTGTCTCCTTCACCACTGCTTGGATGTAACTGAGATTGCACAAGTCTGATTCTTCAACTACTCTCTTGTTTCCCACCACTTGTTCTATCTCTCGTTGCGCTTTCTTCATGATCTCTGGATGGTTTATCAGCTCTGCTAGAGCCCATTCTACTGTTATGGCTGATGTATCTGTTCCTCCCCCATATATATTCTGCATAACATTGAATTAGAAAGATGTAACATCTCTCAAACTATTTTGAGGCTTTGTGAAAATTACCATGATGAAGGCCTTAATGTTTTCTCTTGTCAGCTTCATCTCTGCGTTTTTGTCTTCATATATGTCGAGCAAAATATCTAGCATGTTCCTTGCTTCTGCACCTTTCTTCTCCCTAGACTCATGCTCTTCCATTATTCTCTCTATGATCACATCATATTTTTCTCGAGCATCCTTGAGCCTATTCTTGATTCCTTGCAAGTCAAGCCTTCTCAAGAACCAAAACGTTTCAGAAACGTTGAAAAAACCGGCTAACTCATTCAACTCCACCACCATTTTGATAACTTCCTCTGTTTTGCCGCCACTGTCACTATCCGATTGCATTTTCCTGAACATCATTCTTGTTATGATGTTGCTTGTCAATTCCTTTAGCTGTTCACCAAGATTAACACTCTCTTCTGCTTCTGCTTTCTTCAGAATCCGTAGCAGAAGTTTCCTTAACTCCTCGCTTCTCACAGAAACAAACCTATCTAATGCTCTGCTGCTGAAGAGCTCCATCATACAAATTCTCTTCATGAACTTCCAGTGAAGCCCGTAAGGCGCTGAGAAAAAATCGGCTGAGCCATAAGTAAGGTAGTCAACGTTTTGTATTGTGGGACGGTTTAGGAAGTTGAGCTCATTGGATTTGAGAATCTCATTCGCCATCTCGGCCGATGAGACAATAAGATTAGGTATGGAGCCAATGAAGATATACATCAAGGGTCCGTAGCGATTTGAGAGTTTGTAGAGTGCTTGGTGAGCTATGGGACCAAGAAGGTGAATGTGACCGATGATCGGTAAAGCTATTGGGCTTGGTGGAAGCGATAGTTTGTTGCGGAATCTGTTGGTAATTATGGCTTGGATCAAGACTATAATTCCAAGGCATAGAAGGATGATTACAAAGAAGCATTGTAAATCCACCATTCTCATTTTTGTTTGTGTATAGAGTGGTATATAGATGATTTTATAGGATAGGTACCAAGTTATGACTCCTTATGGTATTAAAATCTCAAGATTCTTTTTTTACTCTTGTTGTCTTTGTTCTGTTTTTGTCTCTTTTGCAAGGGTATAATCTCTGTTTTTGATCCTGTTTTATGTTTATTTATCTTTTGTCGGTTTCTAAACTAATGAGATTGTAAGAATATGCACTTGACCGTTGTTAAGCTTTCATTATCTGTTGACAAAAGAAAAATGTTTGCATTGTCTAGGCTTACACGCCATTTTCAAGGTGATGCTAGGTTAGTAATCAAGGTGGGTAATCACTGATTGTAAGATTCAGAGCTCATAAAAGTCATAGAAAAGGATATTTAATTATATTCGTGTGATCATACAAGATTGAAACATATATTTTTCATCAAAAGTGAAGCTTATGGAAACAGAACAGAAACAGAGCATAAAACAGAGCATGAGAAAAATTATTTAGTTTGGTGTCCAAATGGATCAAAACATAATTCAGGAGAACACATAAGTGAACTTCCTCCAGCAGTCCCTGAAGCCGAAAAGCCGGTAGGTAACTTGATCTTGATTTTGTTTTCGTCTCCCTTCACTGTCCAGTCAAAACATTGCACGAGCGATCCGATTGTGAGACTCAGCACCAGAGAAGCGTGAGAAGCTCCAAGACATCCTCGTCTTCCGCTCCCGAACGCAAGATAGTTCACATCTTGACCTTTTAATTCCAACATATATTGCTGGTAATAACCCATCTTTCTCTCTATATTTTGTTCCATCTCAAGAAATCTTTCAGGCATAAACTTGTCAGGATCTTTGTATGTGGACGGGTCACGCATAATCCCGTAAGCATTAATGAAGATCTTTGTTCCGGTTTTTACACCGTACCCATTGATCTTCATGTCTGTGTTGCTTTCTCTGCGTAGTAATGGTCCTACTGGATGAAGTCTCAATGTCTCCTTGATAGCTGCTTGTAAGTAAGGAAGCTTCTGCAAATCTGATTCTTTGATTAATCGATACGATGTTCCTAAAACTGATTTGATCTCGTCTCTGATCTTCACGAATATATCTGGATGGTTTATTAGCTCAGTCATTGTCCATTGTAAAGCTGCAGAAGTTGTGTCTAAGCTCGCCATGAACAACTCCTACAAACGAGGTACCAAGTATTCTTATTAAGGCTAATTTTAACGAAGCTAAAGAAAACTGATGAAAATAGCTTACAAGGATGAAGAACTTGATCTGATACATAGTCAACTTGAGTTCGGCTTTTGGGTCATTATACGTGTCCAACAAGATATCGACGATATCTTTATCTTTCTCTGTTTCATCTTTGCCCTTATCGTTTTCATATTCCTTAAGTATTTTCTCAACCAACTCATCGTACCGCCAAATGGAGGATCTAAGCTTCTTACCGTTCCCAAACACATCTAGATCCCGCAATGGTCCAAATAGCTCCATGAATCCAAACCTTGTGGCACAAGCCATTATATCATTCACTATCTTCCTGATCTCTATTGGAAGATTCGAGTATTGGCTGCAACGTTTCCCCATAACCATCTTTGATAGGATCTTTGTGGTCAAAGCAGTGAACTCCAAACCGAGATTGCACGCCTCTCCATTTCTCGATCTCTCAACGAGCGATAGCAGTAAAGCTAATGTTTCCTCCTCTCTTATATCGACAAATCGATCGAGCTGATAACCCGCAAATAGCTTAGTCATGCATAGCTTCTTCATGAACCTCCAATAAGGTCCATAAGGTGCATTGAAGAACTCTGCTCCTTTATAAACATTAAACTGTCTCGGACCAAAGACGAACTTGGAAGCGAAATCAGAGTCATGAGTCTTGAGGATTAGCTTAGCCGTGTCAGAATCTGAGACAACGAGGACTCGGAGTGATCCTATGCGTATGCTCATTAGGGGACCATACGTTTGAGCCAAGGCTTGTAGTGAACGAGGGAGGCTAGACCGGAGGAGATGCATATGACCGAGAATGGGAAGTCCTCGGGGACCTGGAGGAAGACCGATGCGGCTAGAGGAGTTGAAGAGTCTGTGAAGAAGGATGATGATAATGAATGTGAAGAAGAGATAGGAATATAATGTGTAATTACTATCTAAATTCATTGTAACCGTATCTGTATGTTTTGATGGTTCTCGTTACTGATCAAGAACAAACAAGTATAAGATGTTATTTATAAAAAAATAGTAGTTGTGTTGTTTGAAAATTCTATAAAAACTTGTCTTGTTGTCAGGAAGGATCTAAGAGTAAAGGATTCTTGGCTGATAACGACACTGACTTAAAATTGTTAAAATAGACAAACTCTTTCTTTGAACTATCTTCTTCTCCAAGAAAGCAATTAGGTTGTTTATCTTTTGAAGCGATGGGTTGTTCATCAGATTGCTTTGTCTACTTCATCCTCTCTGTTCCTTCAGCTTTCATGGCCGTCTCCACCACTCTACGTTCAAAGCAATCGCCACTCTCCTCCACATCTCCGCCGAGATCTTCCTCTCTTCTTCTCCTAACACAACCCTTTTTGCCATCGAAGATGCTTACTTTTTCAACACGTCATCGCTTCATCCTTTGTTTCTCAAGCAACTTCTAATTATCACACACTCCCTCTTATGCTTCTGATGAATGACCTTCTCAAGAAACCTCAAGGAACTTTTCTCCTCACGCTTCTCCACCGTAGATCAAGAATCAAGAACAGCTGAAGTGAATCATGTCCTGATTTCACATTCCGACATGTTTCTTGGAGATTCATTGGTTATTCACGATGTTCTTGGACCATTCTCTCCTCTGCAACCTCACAGTGATCATATTCTCCAGTCAGCTTTATGTCAATCTGATACAAATAAAACCAGTGACGACGACTACGTTCCGGTTAAGATAGATTGGATTTGGATTGTTCAGCTTCTAAGTTCAAATGTGTTTGTGCCATTTGCAATTGAATTGCACTCTGTTCTCAATAGGATTGTTAACGATCATCATAACAAGAACTGTTGGTTTTGCTCCTAGTGGGGAAACCAAATGGGTTTGGTTAAAATAATCAAAGGTGTTGGACCACTTATATTGATCCATGAGGTTGATATTGGGCTTAGGGTTATGAGTGAGTATATAAGTACTCTAAACCTAATTTTGGAATATAGAACAAAAAAAAAGAGAGAAAGGGAGGTGATTTTCGGATTTGAAGAGAGGAGAAAACAGATTGTTAGATTGTTAGGGTATGTTGTGTTGAGCGTTTGGGCACTCAAACGAGCTCCGATTTGGCTGATTTTTGGAGGGTAGCTTCGTGACTCAGTATAAGTCAGATTCAACGGTGTAGATTGTGTTTCAACGGTTGGTTTAAGAGAAATCTGGGTTTTAGCGTGGCTAGTCGTGTCTGAGAATCTACAGCATATGTCGGGAGTGTTTGAGAAATCCAACGGTGAGTTCTTCTTGGATTGAGCTGAAATTTTGCAAAGTTGTTGTTGACTCGTTTATCTAGAAGTTGGACGGTGGAGATCTGATTTTCTTGCCGGAATCTTAGTGAATCCAAGGTCGTTTGGAACTGCATATTTCTAAGCTCTTATTGCTCTCTCTTGTGGTGTTTTCTTGTTGTTAGAGATTGCTCTTTATAGCCTTAGTCTCTGGTGGATGTGGTTGTACTCAAATACATTGGTGATAGTAGATTTTTGAGTGCCCAAACGCTCAATACAACAGACCCTAATAATCTGTTTTCTCCTCTCTTCAAATCCGAAAATCACCTCCCTTCTCTTTCTTTTTCTATGTCCCAAAAAATTAGGCTTAGAGTACTTATATACTCACTCATAACCCTAAGCCCAATGTCAACCTCATGGATCAATATAAGTGGTCCAACACCAAGTTTGATTATTTTTACCAAATCCATTTGGTTTCCCCACTAGAAGTAAAACAACACTGTGGTTTTTACTCCTCACATTGAGGATGTTTTCCACGTATAATTCGATCTCATTTACTTTTATGCTTTGAAGTTTTTGTTGCCAAGTTTAGTGTATTTTTCTCACGAGCTCACAGAAGTGAGGGTGAAACTTAAGTCCGCTGCGCATTAGTGCGTTGTTTCCCCAACAAGAACTTGACCAGAGTGACGATTCTAGCCACACCGAATCTTGTCGCGTTGTCATGATATGCTTCTCCGTTTCTGTATGAAGTAGTGAGACATCCCATTCTTGTTAAACGGCTTACAAAAAAAGATTTTGCTTCAATGCCTGATAAAGCCTCAGTGAAGATAATGGATCCTTACCAAGATCTTATAATCACTAGAAGAGATGTTAATTCATCTGGAGATTTCATGATTTCTGAAGTTTAGATTATAGATCCAGATATGTAATTCATGGGACATCACACTCTAGAGATCCCTCATGTCTAACCATTTTGTTCATTCCTTTGTAGCTACAATCTACACACATTCATGTGATTCTTTATGCATATAAAACATTGATTGTTTTTGTTTGTTAATAAGGAAATATTGTTTGTAGTAATATATTTAAACCAATAGATACTATCATTCAGTAAAAAAACTTTGTATACTTCACATATATGTTTCTATTTGTTAGACTCATTTTTTTGTGTGTTTAATTAAGTAATACTCCCTCCGTTTCACTAACAGTGTCATTTTAAGACTTTTTTTTGTTTCACAAAAAGTTTGGACCTCATTGTTTTAGTATATTAATTAGAGAGATAATGTATTTTGAGTGTATTAATTAAGGGTAATACAGTTTTAATAGTTTTTTTTTAATATATTATATGTGTAATGTGTCAAACGACACAGACAAAGACGTGGTCATACGTTGTTAGCTCAAATAAAACTTGTATGCAAGTTGATTAATTATTTAAATATATAATTTAAGAATTATGAATTGTGTGATCTCATGAATGAATTAAATGTTTGTTTTTCTGTGATGCTGTCACCAGTTAAGACAAGACTAATAATGTCTTTTAGACGATAGAATCGGTGATGCATGTTCTCTTGCTTGCTTCTAAAGATTATACTCCAGCATATCTCAACCTTACAGTTATCTAACCTATCATATTTTGTAATTGACTTAAAACACCATTAAAGTTTCTTGCTTTCTGCTGCAGAATGTGATTGAATTGGGGTTTCTTGTATATTTGCATTTTTTGAGAAGTTCAAACGTCATTGTTAGTCTCTGCAGAGATTTTTCCAGTTGATTATTGTGAATATGTTGGATTAGAAGGCGATGAAAAGATTCGAGACTTCAAAGAATTCGACTAACTCGCAGCCAAGGACCACGGCCAATTCAGCAAAGAAATATCAAAAGCTGCGTTAGTAGTAAAGGGAATGGCTTGAAACCATTGAATGTAGTCTAGCCATTGATCAGTACTGTTACTATTTTTGGAAGAAAATTTAGTCTAGGTTTGGCTTTTCTTTTTCATTATGTTCCACTTTTCAAACATAGAAAAAGTATTACAATTTTGACAATAACAATGTTCAAGTCATGTCTTTAAAACAAGATCTTTTTGTTAACAATTTAGAAGTAGTTTATCTGAACATTCTTAAATAGATGATAAATATGTGGTCGAAGCAACAGTAACTATAATAGATGAAGAATGACGAAAAGATTTATAGCTGAAATA
Organism: Crucihimalaya himalaica; assembly: GCA_004349715.1. Lineage (NCBI taxonomy): Eukaryota > Viridiplantae > Streptophyta > Magnoliopsida > Brassicales > Brassicaceae > Crucihimalaya > Crucihimalaya himalaica. The sequence goes on from SMJT01000087.1 coordinate 243,885, forward strand.
GAAACATAACATTAGAAGGAGTATCCAATATTTGTTGAATGAATGAATTAAAAGTCTCGATTTATGCATCGTCCTTAGATATATATATTCTAACACTATACACCAAAACTGGCGGCTCCAGACGAGAACTATGGTTGCCATGTGAATCTCTTTGCGCCAAAATGATGCAAGAATCTTGTCAAATACAGTTGGCCTCTACTCTCTACCACTACTACTGCTTGCACATCTCAGCCAAGAACTTCACACCTGCACAAAAATACTAGCCACATCTATTTACTTTATCCAGAATTATAGATTAGCACAAGAACATTGGCCCGATAAAGGCTAATCTGCAAGAGGGCTACTTACGTTCTTGAATTAAGGCAAGGCAACAAGTCTACGGTTAAGAATTATGTGAAAATGTGATGTTCTTCTCTTTCTCGAGATTTCACTGCTAACAGAAGTTTTAACGTTGTCAGGCCCAGTTGGATTCAGTGTTGCTTTCTTCTGCTTTATTCTATACAAAAGATCTGCTGTGTTTGGTTCATACTTGACCTAATGACAAACGTAAAATCTCATTAATCGTATACACATCGAAAAGAGAAAATATTATTAAATCTGTAGATTCACAAGACAGTATTTACCTTGGAAGAACTGCAAGCAATCTTACATTCAATCTCGTTAATAATTCTCAGTCCTTCCATTGCACGCGACAACCCTGAAGATTCATCCGGACCGCTTAATTTCGTCTTGTTCCTGAAAAGAGTATGATAAGATGATTACTAACTGTACTTGCACAACTGAAGACGAAAAAAAGTTATGCTCTTATCATTGCTTCATTCACCTCTTCAAAAATAGTCCGGGTTTCTCTTCATCACTGACAAACGAAAGAAAGTCATTCTGCAGATAATTAGCAAAACCAGGTTCCACTGTTACAGCTGTAACTTCAGGCTGATCATTCCCGCCGTTCATAAGTTGAATCAAGAGACGGGTTTGCGTAGATGACTGCACAAAATTTTGCAAGGACAGATTAGTATGTGAGAATATATACACAGGTGTCCACACATATCAAGAGAAGCATACATATTCAATCCTGTATATGTTCTGATCATGGAGAAGGGCTCGAGCATTTTCATGGTACACTATATCAAAGAATCTTCCTGGTTTTCGGTAGTTCTCGTATGCATATAGTTTCAGAAGCTTGGTGTCTGTCTCATCAGCTGTGACTGCGTGAAGCTAACTCATGTCCAAGCCACTTCAATGATTAGTGCAGAACAGAAACAAAGGAGAGGAACAGAAGCAGAGTCAAGGCAATAAAAAGTTGTAGGTAAAATGGAAACTTACATGCTTAACAAACTTTTGAACTAGCTTGTCCAATGTGAAGAGAACATATGATTGTGCTCCAATGATAGCACGGCATTCATCTTCAAACTTTGTATTGTCACTAGAGCCGTCAAGTAAATTATAAAGGGCATCCATGAACCTATGCTTCCAAATATCAGTTAGGAATAAACCCTTTTTCAATTAAAAAATAACCAATAATGCTTAAAAAATAAACCACCTGGTATACGAATCAGTAGATGTGCTATCTGGACCTTTCCATTTCCTCTCTGAATGTATCTTTGCCGATAGTATTCTCTCATACAACATCTGGAAAATCATAGAATTAGCGGTTTGAAGTGAAGACTATTGACATTTGAGGAACATGAGAAAGTTGTTTCGTAGCCCTCACTTGATGAAGCCTAAAAAGCACATAAAATGAATCATTCCCATAGAAAACTCGACAATCATTCCGGGAGTCGCATTCACTTGCTTGCAGTGTCCCAGGCACATGCTTTGCAAGGGGCTTTACAGGTTGCAGATACCGTTCTGAAAATGTGAAAAACGATCCATCTTCACCCTCGTAGATATTAACCATCCCTCTAGCCACGTAGGAATTAAAGAGCATAGCTCCTTTATGCTCTTCATCGGAAGAAACTTGGCCACCAACCTTGCTTGCTGAGACACTAATTTTAGAGGTATTTTCATCCTCTTCAGATAACTTTTGAGTAATTTTATTTTCATCATCTTCAGGGAGGGTATTGCTCCTTGCTCCAGCTTCAGCACCACATGCACCCTCTTTGTGTTCTCGGTCTGTATTACTTCTTTCATTGTCTGGCAGTTTCTGCACAGGCTCGAGGCCATTCTCTTTATCAACCTCAAAATTGTCTTGCTCGAAACTTTCAGTGGGAGATAATTCACCCTCTTCTCGCTCAACCTTATGCCCTCCCATTGATACATCACTAACCTTACTACGATTCTCTACACCCTCCATTATCAAATCATTTCTGGGTGACACCAGTTTGGAAGGCTGGCTATCCTGTAGAGCCACAAAAACAAATATTAGGGAACTATCTTTTTTCACATAGAGGAATATTTCTCAAGTCTCATAATGAAATAAACTTAAGCAACTTTCATTCATTAAAATACACTCTACCACCAGCAGTCCAAATTTATGAGAAGCTTTAATATTTACTCAGTGAAAAGTGAATACGGCCTCGGGTCAAGAACAAAGGTAATAGAAGGAAGAAACAACACGTTACCTCATTAGTTATAGCTGCACCATCATGCAGTTTATCTTGCTGAATGATTTCTCGTGTATTGACTGGGTAATCTTGCACTAAAGAGCTTCCTTGTACTTTTGGGTTTTCTTTCTTAGGCGTATTTGGAGCTATTAAAGGTTTAAGGTTTGAGGCCAGAGAATCGTCACAGGTATTTTCCTTCACCGCCTCACATGCATCATGGTGCTCTTGGTTGTCTTCGATCTTTGCAACATCTTTCATCGTCTCATTAGTTTGAGACCTAGAAGGAACGCCAAACATGGGCTCCAAAAAGGTTACCCACAGCTTCATGACTTTATACGACTGTTCAGTAGCACATATTTCTTCGCAGTAATACTTAATTAGTTGATATAGGTCAGCATGAACTTGTGTATCAGTATAACTGAACTCCACGTCTGGGGTGAAAGAGGGCTTAGTTCCAACAGCAATGGCACGAAGCAGGTCTTCTTTATGCTTTCTCTCACTGATGTCTTTAATTTCCGCCACTAAACCTGCATTTGGGACATAACAACCAACTTTAGTTGATGCAAATTTGCACTTAAATAATACAAGACATTCTCTTCGTTTCATCATTTTTTTCTTCAAACAATCACAACGCCTTTATATTACGCACTCTCCATGTAGAGAAAGAAATTTCTAATATGGAATATCCATAAAATCTTCTATGTAGCTTCAAGTGCACCCAAACAAAATAAAGGGTGTTCTAAATAACCTAAGTTAGGTTTGAATTCCAAACAAAATGAAATTATAGTCCTGCAACAAAACATACCTTTTGTGCTCAAATTTTTGGAGTCCTGCTGCTTGAAATAGAAACTACGATGATCTAGTGATTTGTGATGATTCTTAGCATATACTTCAGCCCATACTTTTCTGAAATCAGAGCGACACCTAGCCCATTCTTCTTGCTTCTGCTTCAAGCGTGCTAGTATCACCGGTAAGGCGACATGAGAATTCTTCTTCAAAAAATCCATGACATCAAGCCCATAATCCCCGTACAACCGCTCAATGCATCTTAGATTTAGCTCTATAAAATTGTCACATATAAGGTCATTAACCCAAGTAAAAGAATTATAAACATACATATATCACAGCCAGATTCGATCAGATAACAACTTGCCTGATAAGTGTTCCTTAATACAAATTGGTGTCTCAATAGAGATTGTGTTGTTGTTGATCTTTTCCAGAAGAATTTCCACACGCTTAATGGCTGCACTCACAGACTCTAGTAACATGTCCAACTCAAACCTGAAACCATTTTAGTTAATAGATCACATGGAAGTAGAATCTTTATAGGAATTATATTGTTAAAAAAAAGAACCCACAATATAATCCACAAGTTTCAGACAACTTAGTGAAATTAGAAGGGAAGACTGAGCTGAAAAGAAAACAATCATGAACTCACCAATGTTATCAAAAGACAAAGAAATACAGGAACCTAATATACTATATATTTCTTACCTATCATCCTCACATCGAAACAAGCTTTCTTCATACTGGTTTTTGCGCATGTGTTTGAATGAGTAATCCTCACTCCCCGATGTGACAGACACCCAATGATCATTAAGTACCTTTTCACCAAGTGAGTTTCTGTAGCTTGGAATCTGAATGGGATACTACACAGGAGAAAGCCGACCGTATGATCATAGAGCACAAAATCAAAGCTATAATGAAGTATAGTAGATACTATCATTAAGGTTTAAGAAGGGCTCACATCATCTGGCAGTCGACGATAACTTGGTGAACATTGAGCGCAGTCAGTAAGATCCAATTCATTTATTGCCTTGGCCATATGGTTGGTAGACAGTAGATTTTTTTGACTTCCGATATCTTTACCAAAAGCTGCAGTTCTATCACTTTCAAGACCCCCGTTATTTTCATAATCATGAATTCCCTCGGTATCCTCTACCTTCAGATATCCTGGCCATTGACCTTGATTAGCAAGGGATTCTGCAAATATTAACATAGTCGGACCTTAGCACCATGTAACTACTGACTCGTCCATAAACAGAGACAAGATTGACAATGACCACAGTATAGAAGATGACAATATGTCACGTAGATATATACTAATTTCCCTTTTATCTCAAAATCACTAAAAATGGAAGACATATATATGTAATTATCATGCTCTCAGCAGGTACTGAGACAAGCCATAATAATTAAAAATGCAAATAAATAAAAATAAAAATGCTAAAGGTGATGCAAGTACTCACTTCCCAGAGAATTACCAGCAGAACAAGCCACAAGGTTCTCATCTCCATCTTCTCGTTGATCAGAGTGTTCAGTATACTCATCATGCCTACTCCGTAATTTTATTTTCTGTGGCAGGAAAGACTCCGTATCAACATTTCACTAAATCTCTGAACCATTAAGTTTCTCAAACATATATTCTCTCATCTATTTGCTCTTAATTTATCACTCTTAGCCTAATAAGGGAAATGATGTTAATACTTTCCATACTAAGCATGCATGGCTACAATGCAAGCTTTCAACCACGAAAGCTATGATATGAGAATAATTGAGAAAGAATAATTTAAGAGAAACCTTCTCAAGATGCTTTGGATGCATGGCAGAAAATGGAGAATTTCTATCATGAGGTACTGCGATCCTTCCGAAAAGAGGGTTATTAACAGAAGCTGATCCTGGACAATACGGTAAGAAATGAACAAACTCCCCAAGCAGATCTTCATGGTCCTGGAATAACAAAGTCACCTGTAAAATAGATGATAATCAGAAAAAAAGAATCACAAGAAATCTGGCTATATAATAAAAAAGTGTGACGCAGAAACGTAGAGCAAATCAAAGTTATGCACATTTACAGTAAATATACCTCTTGATGGACCTCATTGATAGACTTGATTTCCTTTCTATACATGTTTAAGATGTCTAGGAATTTTTTATATGCACGGTCATCACCCCCAAATCGCGCCTGGAGAAATAAATATCCAGTGATGTTAACTGTTTAGATCATGACAAACTGATATCTGATTTACTACATCAGATACATACCTTGATCTTGTTGACAAATACAATAGCTTCTTGGAAATCCACTGGCTTCTTAGGTTTCTCATCCTCGGGCTGAAGAGTTATTTTATACCCCTTTGGCAAGAAGGTATTAAAACCCAAAAGCAAGTCGTCATAGCCCTTGAACAAATCTTTTACTCTTGCTATGACGCCATTAGTGTCAACTCTACAACCAACACGAGACAAAGAAATTAGGACATTTCCAGCTGTGAGAAGAAACACCAAACGGAAGAGAGAGGAAGGCAATTACCTCTGGGCTTTGAAGTCCTTCATGACTCCAAGGAAAGTTTCATATTTCTCTTTGTTGTCTTGAAACATGTCCTTGACAGCTTTGAGATATGTCAAAGCATCACTTGTTGTTAGCCCTCCTATAGTTCCTCCTCCACCAATCGTTAAAGGCCTACCATTTCTGCATTACACAAACATATATTAAGTTGCTTTCCACATTTACGTCGAATAACGATTTAGTTTGCCCTTTCGAAACTATAATAATTTTTCCTATGCTTTTAAGGTAACTAACCCAGGAACAATTATAGAACTCAACTCAACCTTGAAACAAAATTAATATACCTACAAGAAAAGAAAGCAATAAGAATGTCATTCAAACTGCATTCAAAACCCGTTTACGTCGAAAACAAACAAATAAATCCTCCCCTTCAAAACTGCACTAATGTTGCTTAAGCCTATAAGGTAACTACCCCAGGAACAATCATAGACCTCAAAGATAAAAACACTCAACTCAACCTAGGAAGCAAACCAGAGCATGAAAATTTAAACCCCCACAAGCAAAAACAAACAATAAGAATATCTATCAGCCTACAAAAGTTCGACTTCTGTACAAAAAAAGCATGAATTTGAAATAAAAACAAATAGGATTTGACAAGAAAGAAAGCTTACGTTTCTCCTCGAGACGAAACAGTAGGTCCTCGTATCTGTGCTTCAGCGTAAACCTCTTCTCTAACCCTCTTCATCTCTTTAACCTTTTCACCACAATATGAGTTACAGAAAACAAAGATTCAAGCTTACCGGACCAAACCAAACTCAGTACCCTGAAATATAATCGAAATTTGAAATCACAAATTCAAAATTTCCCCCTCTTAAAAGAACAAACACAAACCAGATCTATCGCCTCAAATCGAAACCAAAATCAAAAATAAAAAAACGAAATGTTGATTATATACAAACCTTACAGAAACCGGATCACATTCATCAAAGCGAAAAAACCAAACTTGTTTGTTTCTTCCGAAGAAGAAGATAAAACGAACATAGAACCCGATAGAGAAAAGAGGATCGCCGCCGTGAGTTTGCCGGAGAAAAGGGATACGAATCTTGACAGAGACACACAAAAATAAAATAAAGAAAGCAAAAAAGATTGCTTCTGGTTTGGATCTCTCTCTATATATCTCTTATCTCAATCTCTCGCTCAGATACGAATAGTTTTGAGAAGAGATTAGCCGTAAAATAAAAAAAAGGCCAAAGCTTTCGAGCAAACAGAGGGAAGAGAGCGAGAGAAGGAAGAGGAGCCTGTGAATATGTAATATTATTTATATGTGACAAGTGCTTAAGGTGATATATAATCAAAGTGTATATGTGTTTATAACATATCTTCGCATGTACTCATGCATTTAAAGTATCAAACTTTTGGAGATGATAAGAGATTGGCTACAATTGGATTTGGGGATTCAACTTTGTGAGATTTCTTACCATTCGATGTAATTTTTGAGATTTTTTTCCGTAATGAAAATTAACATATTTTCCTATTTTTAGTAGATTAGGTTTTAAAGTTTTCAAAGTTTTTTTTTTTTGGTAACAATATTTTCGAAATTCTTGACTGAATTTACAGAGAAATACGTGTGTATATATATATATATATTAGTCTTATATATATTGATTACTATGCAACGTTGTTGTTTCTACGATATGTCAATACAGAATATCATGTTCTTTAACACGTTTTGAAGACAAAAACAATTCTGTTAGTTATAACATAAACTTTTAGGCTCTGAATGGTAATCATTCTAAACTACATCGCACTTTTTTAATAATAACAATATATATATATATATATTGTTATTATTTAAATATATATATTTATATATTTTGTTACTATTTAAATCGTACGCATTTCTCTCACATTTGTTTCGCACTCTCAAAGCCTTAGTTTCTATGTTCAACACACAAAAAAACGTTAGTTTCTACTGGCAAATCTAAGAGAAACATTATTGTCACCAACAATTTTTACTACATAAGTTTTTTCTTCCGCCGTTATTGCTTAGGGTCTCTTTACTCAAGAGTTGTAAACATCGATGCACAAGAAAACTTAAGTTTTAACATATAATTTTGAAGATCGTGAGTTTCTGTGGAACAAAAATTACGCTAGTTCTTTTATAACGATATTTTGTATTATAGCCAAGGTTCATGATATTTAAATTACTAACAATAAGACTAAAATCTTTGTTGATTAGACTAAATCAATATGGATGTTTTATGAAACCATGTGCTATGGCTCTAATCCGTAGTCAATCCTATTTCCCATAGGAGTAGAGTATCAGTGACGATTAAGATCCTAAAAAGTGTTCCGACAGGTTTTTTTATATAGTTATTATTGTATTGGTGATATACGAAGGCTCTCAATCTACTTTCGTATTATACTTAATTTTGAGTCGTATAAATTGACTTAAAAATATATTTGGTTGTCTGTTTACATATGTAGGTTAAGTTATTTGATACACATAAATACATAATGGAAAATAAGTTAAAGGTTTCCTTAAAATTGAATTACTTTTGACGATATTTTGTGTATAACAAAATTCATGCTAGCAAGGATGAGATTTTGAACTACTAAAAATAGAGAAGGCTGTAATTAACACTATGTTTAAGTATCAATAAGGATTTAATATGCTAAGAAAAGTGTTCCGACAAGATTGTTATCATATATTATAGTTAGTTGTTATTCTATTGGTGATGTACGTAGGGTTACAATCTACTTTTGCATTATACTCAATCTCGTGTCGTTTGTTTTATAAGTCGAATTCAAAAAAATCTTTGGTTGTATATTTCCATATGAAAGTTAAGTTGTTTGGTAAACATATTCGGTAACGAGTTAACATTTTATAAAAAAATCGAATTTTTTCACGATAATTTTTATATAACTAAGGTTCATGCAAGTATAGATGATATTTCTAACTACTATAAGAAGTCTAAGTGTACATTCAAATTAGATCTTTAACATAATTTTCAGTTTTCACATATAAATGACGATTTAATATGTTAGTAAGTGTTTTGATAAGATTTGTATCATATATATAGTTGTTATTTTACTTGTGATGTATGAATGATCTCAACCTATATTTTGCATTATATTTAATCACACGTCGTTTCCTATATAGAACTTAAAAAATAAATGGTCATATGTTTTCATATATAGATTAGATTATTTGGTATACATAATGGGTAACGAGTTGAATTACCTAAAACTTGAATGTTCTAGGCAATATCTTATATATAACAAAGATTCATGCTAACATGAATGAGATTATTCGAACTACTGAAAATGATAAATCCAAGTGTATGCTCAAATCATATCTTTAACATTGTTTTGACGTATCAATGACAATTTAATATTTTAGAAAGTGTTCCGACAAAATTTCTTATCATATACTTATTATAGTATTGGTGATATACGAAAGCTCTCAATTTTTATCATATAGTTATTTTTGCATTATACTGAATCTCGCGTCGTTTCCTATATAGATCGACTTAAAAAAAATTGGTCGTATGTTAACATATGTAGGTTAAGTTATTATATACACTAGGTAAATATTTGCGTTACGCTGCGTGATATTTGGATAAATTTTTTTTAGTCAAACATAAATCATAATTAGTAATGATAATGGTTAGTTTGTCTTGTATATCTTTGTATACGAGTATAGTTTTAGAATAAAATTTTGTATCATTATCTTTGATTTTGGGATAGTATTTTTAGTTTAGATATTTATATAACTAATTTTGTTTTTATTCTTATCATTTTAGTAATATTTTAAATAGTTTATTCTAAACATTATTATAATTATTCAATAAACATTGCTTTGGAAACTAATTATGAATTTAAGCTTTATTTTTTTGGCAAACAATAATTTTTAGATAGTTAATAGAGAAACTATATTGTTTTCAATTTTAGAGTATACTGATGTTATCCAATCACACAATTCTAATCCATTATTTGGGTTTGAGTGTCTCATATTTTACGACACGTCGAGCAATATATTGCACTTCAACTCAACTCAAGTTAGAGAGTTTAAGAACCAGAAGAAAAGTAGACAGAGACATTCTTTGAAATTTTCAATATCATTTATGTGTACCTTATATGTAGATACGTTTTGTATATAGGATAATTAATTTGAAATTTTGTTTATTAGTCAAATGTTATGTTATTGCACAGTAACACAAAGATTATAAAATTTTGCATACTCTTAAATTTTTATATACTACGTTGGTTTAAATTATTCAACCTAAAAGCATATTATATATAAAGGAAAATTTATAAAGTTTCTTTTCTCACATATAATTGATGTGGAAGAAAAATGTTTTAAAAAAATTAAATCTCAATTTTACTTACATATCATAAAATATAGAAAATAAATAACTTATGATTTTTAATTTCATAACGTTAAAATATTTTAGTTTTTTTTATTTTAGTTTTTATGCATTTCAGTATACTATTTTTGTAATTAAAATTACTTAAACAAATTCTCGAAATAACACGTAAACAACAAAAAAGAACTTGCTATGTTTCCTTTTAAATACAAGATAGAAGATTTAAAGATTTTATTTTTACCAAAGAATATGTAAAATAAAAGCAATCTATAATGAATTTTACTTCGACGATTTTATTGTAAGAAATATTGTTTTTTTCAAATTATTAAATGATATAAGAGGTTTCATATTTAACTATATAAGATTGGAGGTTATTTTCTAATTGAAAATGTAAAAAAAATAAGCAATTACGTCATTGGTTATAACTTATAAGAGGATTTTTTCGGTTTCAATTTAAAGTTTAATAGCTTATAAAATAATTGATAATATCAATTTTGATTTTATTTTAATTTTGAAATTTAAAAAAACTAACTATAAAGCTCAATCTTAAGATCAATTTTGCTTTTAGTTTAATTTTGAAAAAAAAAAACTAACTATAAAGCCCATAAAACATTAAAGTTTACCAGTCAAATATTTTTGTATTTTATAAAATAGTCCATCATAATGAACCTATCTTATGTGTATTATTTGAAATGTTGTGATTGAGTACTGTGTTTTGCTGAGGTGTTAGATAGAAGATGTTTGGAAATACTGATGTGTCGATCTCTGTAAAGACCTAAAGACTTTTAGTGTATTGATAATGGATAACGAGTTAAAGGTTTACCTAAAAATTGAATTCTTTGGCGATATTTTGTGTAGAACAACTAGAAAAAACTAATATTGCAACATAAACTTCGCAATGTTTATTTTTGTTATAATTTTGCAACAAATTTTGCAATAATGGATATATGTTACAATTTTATTACAAATTTATAGCAAAATCACGACAAAATTTGCGATTGTTACGACGTGTGAAAATATCTGGCAAAATTTGCAAGAAACATTCAACGAAAGTAGAATATGGTTGTTTTGCAAGAACACTATAACATCTTTGTAACTATATTTGCCACACTTTTAGTAACATTTTGGCAACAGTAACTTTTTATTAAACAAAAAAAAGACAATACTTACTTTTTAAAAAAATTAAAAATTTGTGAAAATGTATTTTCGCATGAGCATATTTTTTTGCTCACTAAATAAAAGAAACATAGGTATGATAATTGTTTTTATTTTGTTGGGTTTTGAGGTTTTTGAGCGTCGGGCTTAAACTTAAACCACATTACAAGGTCTGAAAATTAGTAAAGTTGGTTATCGATTTCAGGTTGGAGACGGCGTTTCTATTGATCCACTTCATGGTAATCTGGTTCCTACTCACCCGCCAAGACCTCTAAAATGGGCAACACCTCTTACCTTTCATTCGCTCTCTTATGCTATATCTTCTTCGGGACAATACCGTTATTGGAATAGTACTGCACTATACGCTGGAGTTTATACTTGTGATCATGATTTCCTCCGTTCCATTCATCTATCTTGGATTAGTTTGGCAGATAAACCACTATGGAATTACCATAAATCCGGTGAGTACATGGTTAGATCGGGCTATTGGTTTGCAACACATAACCCCTTTGTCAACCAATACTCGTCCCTCAACTCTTCATGGCTCAGTAGATTTAAAACAACGCATTTGGAAATTACCGATTATCCCAAAAATCAAACACTTTTTATGGCATGTTTTATCACGTGCTTTAGGCACTATAACCCGTTTAAATATACGTGGTATGACATTTGGATCCTATTTGCCAAAAGTGTTGCCTAGAAGAGGAAGATATTAACCATTGTTTGTTCACTTGCCCTTTCTCAACAATGATTTAGAGACTCTCCGATGTTCTATACAACCTGGCTCATTTTCTAACAATCTCATCTCATCTTTTTGCTACTAAAGAACAACGATATTTACCATATAGGCTACTTTGGCGTATATGGAAAACGAGAAAATCATCTTATTTTTAATAAGATTCGAAGTAGTCCTATGGAAGTAGTATTGAAAAGTATGGCCGGAGTTAACGAATAGTGGAGCACTACTAATAGTTATACGATTCTCTCCTTTTCACAGCCAATTCAGTTCGCTAGTTCATTTTGGTGGACCAGTCCTCCAATTCTGTTTGTTAAATGTAATTTTGATGCAAAGTACGATTTGTAATCTCATGATACAATTGGTGGTTGGGTAATAAGAGACTGTAATGGAATAGCTAAAGAATGGGGTTTGGCTTGGATATGTTCTCCTTTAGAAGCAGAGGCAAAGACATTGTTATTAGCGATCGATGCACCAATGTTGGATTCGTGGATACAATGTTGTTTTTTGAAGGCGATTGCGAAGTGCTCATTGACAACATCAACAAGGAGATATCTCATATTTCTATTTCTACCATTCATCATGATATTACTTATTGAGAAAACAAATTTAAGTCTATTTCCTTTCAATACATTAATAGGTCTTGTAATAAAGTAGCACATAATAAAGTAGACACTTCTTTCTACTTATTTTGTATCAATCCTCCTGAATGGATTTTGAACACTTTATACGATGATTCTCATTATTAATTAAAAAAAGGGTAATAATAATTAACAGAAAGAAATGATATAACTTTTTTTTTTTCGGTTACTGATTATTTGCCAATTATACGCTATGTGTAGTCGTATTACCATAGATATCGTATTATACTAAATGTATGTTCCCAACTTCAATTTTATTTTGCTTGTTTTACTCTTACTCCATTTCTCTAGGTATAATATCTCAGGCAAGTATTTTCAGGTGTAAGTATTTCAAGCGAAATTTTCTCATCTTTATATATAATTATATATTTTTTTGGAAAAAATATATATAATGTTTACAAAAATGGTTTTTATGAACTTAGTCAATTTTGTAAATTTCTCTTGGAAGGTAACTAAGAAAAAGCCTCGTGTATATTTTTAAAGCCTCGGGGTATTTTTTTTTTTTCAACAAGCCTCGGAGTATTTAACACGCTCCAAAGGTAATGTTTCTTCGGTTTGTTCTTTTTTCCAGTTTTTTCCGAGTTTGAATTTGTTATGAGTTGTTCTTTGGACTGGTTATTCTTTGATTAATTAACAAAGGCAAAAGAAAATGTGTTTATATTTTACATTCAATTCAAATGTTTTGTTTAGTTTTTTTTTAAAATTTTGGTTCTTTAAGAGAAATATTTACATGCATCTTATAGAGTTTGACGGCCAAATTTCCAGATGAAAAGGATTATGTGCTTCAATAATGCGTACACCAAGTCCAAAACAAAATGTGTGTGTAACACTATTTTATTAATTCCGCTATAAAAATGATTAAAACACTAATAAAAGTATATTAACAATAACTCAATTTAATTTAAATTGGATATTTCAATGTATTTAAAAAATAGATTAATATTTGAATAATTTCAATTCTGAAAGGACTCTATTATATCCCTTGATCACTTGTTGCATCTACAAGAAATTGAAATTAATTTCATGTTTTTTAGATGGCTTGTGATGTTAGTAGTCAATCAATAATTATATCGTTTTGTCGGTTTGTCCTACAAAAACTACCTTTTTTATTTTATTTTTTTTTATCTTCAAAATCTTCATATATTAAATCATATTAAGCTGACATATCGGTTTATCTCGTAAGACAACCAAGTCGGCAATGTTTGACTTACATGAGAGAAAAGTAAACTTTGTGTTCGAGCTCCCTTAGCAAGGGAGTCGGCACGAACATTACAGCTACGCGAAATATAAGTTATGCTAAAATCAACAAAATCATTTTTAAGAGTCGACAAGTAGTCAATGTCCATCTGAAAGGAAGGCCAATCCATCGGGGTTCTCGACCATCTTGATGAGGTCTGAACAATCTGTCTCCATTTTAACCGAGCGTATTTGCTTCTCTCTAAGACATATCATAGCCCAGATGAGGCCATCCATCTCCGCATGAAGTGCAGAAAGACTCCTTCGGCAACCTTTTATCCCAATAAATGTAACTCTCGTGGTATCACTTAGGCACCATCCTAGTCCACTAGTTGGTCCGCTATTAAGCCAAGAGGCATCAATCTGGCATGTGGGGATTAAAGACGACGCAAAGGAGTTTCTTGTGACTTCGTGGATTCTTATGCATTCCATGTCTTCCTCACTCTTCTTCATATTTGCATTTCTCCAATTTCCGCTTCCAAAAAGGCCAGCTGGAGGGTATTAATAGGCGAAGTCTTTTTCCCCTTGAAAACTTTGTCATTTCTTCCCTTCCAGATATACCACAATATCCATGGAAACATACCCTTTTGTGGTTCTGGAACGATCGTCTCTTTGACTCTTTAAAACAGGTAATCCATATTTTGGAAAAGAGACATACTCGGGAAAAGTCCCAGAATGGAGGGATAATTGGACAAAGCCCAAACTTGAAGAGCTGGTGGGCATTCAAACAAGAGATGATTAATCGTCTCTTCAGAGTGCCCACATCTCGGGCAACCGCTATATGTGCTCAGGTGTCGGTTTGCAAGCCGTTAGCATGTCGTTACACATCCCGATATTGCTTGCCACATGAAGTGTTTTAGTTTCCCGGAGGTTTTCATCTTCCACGCTTGTCTCTTTAGACATGTGATGCTTGGTTCCATCACCTCTAAAGGATAATGTTCATGTTTAGTTTTTCTTGCCAACTCATATCCTGATTTGACCGAGTAACTCCTGACTTTGTAACGCTCCATGATACCCATCCAAAGTAAAAACCCGACTAGGTCTTATGCCTAGGATAAGTGGTATCTCTAAGGGTTGAAAGAGTTCATTCAAACGGTCTTCGTCCCATTCTTTTGTATTATTTTTTATTAGACAATGGATGAGAAGATGAGGATCTGGGATCCAAGGGTCTACCTAAATTTTTGTATTCAGTCCTGATCCTATTGTTTTCCGCAGGCCTTGTATATTTTGCAACCATTATATTACGCCACCCGTAGGATTGAGAGTATGATTTATGATCTTCCAAGAGGCTACAGTGTCTGTTGTATCGTCCTCTGAGCACCCGAGCAAGTAAGTATGAGGGAAACCGTAACAATCACCACAACTGTTTAGCTAACAATGCAAGGTTGAAATCGTGAAGGTCTCTAAAGCCCAAGCCTCCTGATTCACAAGGAGTACAAATCTTATCCCACGCTATCCAGTGAAGTCCTTTGTTATTTTCCTTTGAACTCCACCAAAAATTTGATATGGCGCTTTTTAGTTTATTTGTAATGCCTTGGGGAAGGAGGAAACACGACATCACATATGTCGGAAGTGCCTGTGCTACAGATTTAATTAAAACCTCTTTCCCTCTTTTGGAAAGGAACTTTGATGTCCATGTATTTATTCGATTCTTCAACCGGTCCTGGACAAAGGCGAACACTTTTTGTTTAGACCCACAAATTTGCTCGGGCAAGCCTAGGTACATTCCCATACCCCCATCTTTAGTAATGCCAATTGATCGTTTAATCTCTTGTCTTATTTCAGTTCCAACTTTGTCCAAAAAAACATAGGATTTTGATAGGTTGAGCTCTTGTTCCGAGGCTTTTCCATAACTTCTAGGGATTTTAAAAATCTATGCACAGTGCTTTGCAGAAGAAAATACTGTCATCTGCAAACAGGAGGTGGGACACTCGAGGGCTTGCTCTTGCATTCCTTAGACCTGTGATACGGTTTTCTTGTTCTGATCCATTCAATTGGGAGATTAGTGCCTCCGTACAAAGAATAAACAAAAATGGCGACAGTAGATCCCCTTGACGAAGACCCCTTGATGACTTTATTCTTCCTTCAGCTTCACCATTGATAAGGACTTGGTATGAGACCGATGTTACACAAAACATCACCCAACTAATCCACTGCTCTGCAAAGCCAAACTTCCTCAAGATTGCTTCAAGAAATGGCCACTCCACTCGATCATATGCTTTACTCATATTAATTTTGATGGCAATAAATTTTGATTTGCACTTTGGATTTATACGTAAAGCATGAAAGTTTTCTTGGGCCAGTAAAATGTTATCTGTGATCAAACGTCTAGCCATAAAGGCCGATTGGGTCTCCGAGATAAGATTCGGGAGGCCTCTCTTTAGTCTTTTGCAGAGGATCTTCGATATAATCTTGTAACTTACATTACAGAAACTGATTGGTCTAAATTCAGACATTTCTCTTGGTCTATCCTTCTTTGGAATAAGGCAAAAGCTACCTGAGATATATAAAACTTGAGGATTTTATAAACACCATCATTTGTTTTTTTACCTCGTCTTCTAAATTACAGACATTGTCCCAATTCACATTCCTTTACAATGAGAGGGTGGAACAAGTGTGATTCAATTGCTGCTGCTAGAGTTACTTGAATCTGTGTAATTCTTCGTGAGCACCTAGAGCTTCCATGATGCTCTCGACCCACCTGCCACACACACACACATTAACATTCAAACCCATGGAAAATCCAGGTGACTATAGTATTCGATTTGCTCGGTTATGTGACAAGAGGACTCAATTCCGAGCCTAGTTGACATGGTCCACCATATGAAAAGATAAAGATTTTACCCTTCAAGGCCTGGTTTCTCTGGGTAGTACACGTTTTTCAGTCCTAGTCGTCTTGCAGCTGAAGCAGTAGTCTCTCCAATGCAGGCAACACAATTGCTCCATTGCTCCTCGTTTTGAATCAGATTCAGCCAGGCCCTGTCGAAAAATCAAGTAAGCAATAGACCAAACCCACTCTACCGTATTAGAAGAGATTATATGAATGACATATTGCTGCACCAATGACGGGTGATCAAAAAACACACAGATGATGAGTTGCAATAGGATGAAAATTGATAGAGCCTACCGAACTGCAGAAGGTGAAGCTACAGAAAGAACAGGAGCAGACAGTGCCCGTTGCAGGAGCACAATATCAACACTCTGTACAGGAACCTAGCAAGAAAGTAAAAAAGGAAACTTACCATTGCAGTATCTTCAAATAAGCACATACCAAGGACTCAAATGTGAGAACCCATATCAAAATGATGACTAAACCAAATAATATATATGTTATGAAGTACTTTTTATAGGGCTTGTCTAGTAAGTGTAAAGACGGCTTACTGTTGTGTATGTATTCAGCCTGACAACTTCAAACCCACGTTTGGACAACCCTTCCTCTAAGATTCATATGTCAAACGGGAAGCAGAGAAAAGCTGGTCAGTTATGGATTTAAAGCTAGAACGATATTAAAATAAACTAACTTTACAGATATCTATCTCCAATTATGTTTCTGGCCAACATATATTTAGTCATTAGTTCATGTGCCAAGGATTAATGCACACATCTAAATAGAAAAAGACAGTGCAAAATACACAATTGTTGTTCAACTTTTCGAATACTATCCCTTTGAACGTGAAAGCCAAGTCAAAAATGTAATTTACTAATCTATTCTCTTCTGATATAGCAGTTTTACTGCACATCTCTACCAAGGATATGCAATACTTAATATGGTATTATGCAACTGCCTAATAAATTTGTACAGTAAAAGAATTATCTATACTATTTTTATTATCTACTCCTTAATTTTTCTTCCAAGTGGTTAACACAATAAGCTCAATTGAATTGAGAAAATTAAACAACACACACCAATATCATTGCCTGCTTTTAGAGACGCCGGGTATAAGACAGAGGACCTTTCGCCAAGTTTCTCTGGAAGCTCCGAAGCCAAGACTTTACCAGTTGCTGAAATAATGAAAACAAAGAGAAACCAGCCAAGACCATAAAATTGTACGTACGAAAACTCATCCATTACCTATATTTATATGGCTTGATTGATGCAAACACATAAAAAAAACTACATAAAGACTGATGAGGGAATGCCACGGAGAACAAATGTAGTTTGTATCATTTATAATTTATCATCTCATAAACCAACTTATGATTTTTGATGCTCTCGGATTCAGAGAAACAAACTATGACAAGGGTTATAGGTCATATCATCCATAGTCACACAAAACAATCATATAAACCAATGACATTGTAAATATGTACACTATTATATGTTTGAAGAGGCACATATTGCAGATATCAAGACTAAAATGGAGTTATAGAAACTGAGTCCAAATAGAAAGTTATGGAACCTTTTGATGGTGTAAAGGCAACATGAAGCAATCCTTCTGCCGATTGCATTGCCTCTTCAAATACCCTGGCTGTTCCAGCTCCTACTACACCTATTTGCACTTTCGGGGAGCTAGCTGCCCTAAGGAATAGAGACCACCAACGTTTAACTCAAGGGAAAAAGGGTAATGAGGACAAAATGTTCATAAATTCTTCTATGTAAACCTTGTTATTTAAAGAGTTGTGTCAGAAATATGTATGAAGATTACAAATATATCTGAATACCTAAATCAAAAGCTAGAATAGTCCCATTGCCTATCAAGAAAAATAACAATGACACCTCGAGGAGTACACTCACTAGCAACACATTGCATATATTAACTAACTTTGTTCAAAATAACTTAGGCGTCCAGAAACTACTAAGATTAGAGACAACATATTGCATATTCTGACAATACATAGTTTACTGAAACAGTTCAAAATTCACAAAAATGTGAGGGAATAGGTCAAAGAACAAGGGTTTACTTCCATGCCTTAAGAAAGACAGATCCTGCTTCTGGAGATGTTATAATAATCCAATCAAAGCTCTTATCTAGCAAAATCAGACGAAACACGTCAGAACTACATATCAAAATACCAAAATCAGCACCGCGATACAATTCTGGACCCTTTTCTTATTTGTGATAACAATATCGAAATCTGAGTACTCATAGGCACTCAAAACATTAAGAATAACATAATAATAACATGAAGCAAGATTTTTTCTCCATTACCATGGTCTATTCAAAATGTAGTACGCAAACCAGCATAAGCATATGAAATCTTATAGCTATTAGTCCTAAACAAAACAGCCAAACTATTAGAGCAAAGAAGTCACTAAGTCAAGCTACATCATAAATCACCACTTAATACAGAAGCAAGCCGATGAAAATCAGGTCCTTCGGCATGTTGAATTAAGGGAAGCTCTAAAGATGATATCCCATGTTTCTCCTGCATTTTTCCCAGATTAAAACTCAATTAGCTAGTTTATGGATCCAATATAATATTACACAAATTCAATGCACAGTTTCATAAAATATCACTAAATTTCATGATCCTGAAACAGTAAAAGTTTCATAATTTCATTTTGGTAGTAACCAAATTCTTGAAATTAGCCTAGAACTACATTATATAAGTTAAATTCAATTTTAAAACTTAAAACTTTGTTTTTTTCGCGAGAAGGGTAAAATGCATACCAAGGCTTCGATGATTTGTTTGTTCTTGCCTCGTTCTCGGGTAACGACCACCTGCGGGATCGAACTGGAGCTACTAGACGATGTAATCGAGGAAGAAGATGAAGAGGCAGATGGAGAGAATGAGTTTCGAATCAAGGAAGGAGGAGCGAAAGAGATATATGTGTGAAGATGAGAGTGAGTGAGCTTATGAGGTGTAGAGAGTACTGGAATTGGAACTGGCCTGAGAAGAGAAGCCATGGCTTCCCACGACCCTATGAATCAATTACTGAGATAAGGACTTTTCTTAATATCCTTCGTTAAAGTTTTGTGGTTGGCGTTGTGAATTTGCCATTTCCGTTTAAACGAAAAATACGATTTTGTCCTTCCCATAAAATTCTGAATTTACGATAAGCGCACACAACCTGTTCGATGAAATGCCGAAGAAAAGAGTATGGAACTACATTCAGTACTAACCTTGTTTTACACTTCTTCTTTCTCGTTGGTTTCTATAGATTTTGTCCTAAATCTCTATCGAATAGATGGTCCCATGTGTGTTTACATTTTGGCATATGAATATGCTCGATCTCTCGGTGTAATTCCATTTTTTTCTGTATTCTCTACTGCCTTATTTTAGTATGATTCTTGCCGGTCTTTTTGATTAGAGTGAGGCTATGATACAATGGTGCAGTTATAGGTATTCCATTTGTTCCAAACGTGCTTCATGTCCCTAATGTTGGAGGTAGGAATGACAATTCCTCTTTAGCCCGACCCAATTCATCATAAGTCACCAAAATCACATCTTAGGCGCCACTTGAAAGAGATATTTAGGAGAGTTGCACATTTGTGAGACCCTTTTTAAAAGAGAAATGATGATGTTTTAGGATATTTATTTTTAGATTAATTTCTATATATATGGCTAAGTGTTTTATTGAGAAGAGGATCTGAGATATGAAATCTGAAATATTTACACAAAAGACTGTCTCTACTTTCACCCCAAAATCATTCATACTAAGATCAGATTCAGCTTGCTATTAAATGTGTTTTGATTTTAAAACTTCTTAACTCTTAAATTCTCACATCATGTTATGTTATGGAGATCTCCCTCATTTTCTCCTCTTGATCAAATCATGATCCTCTAAATTATGTTTGAACCTTTCTAGGTTCAACATTTGGCGCCGTCAGTGGGGATCTTGACACAAAAAGTCTCTTTATCACCACTAAGCTAAGACAGATCCGACGTGCCTCCTTCCGAGTTGATTTTCCGGCAGAGTCCGGTGAAACAGAAAACGGGCAATATATCCACGGATTGCCCTAAGAATCAGCTTTCTAAAGAGCCAGATCTCGCCTCAATCGGAGTTCTCCGTCAAAAGTTATCGTCGTTTTTCTGCCACAAACGAAATCTGTCCGAAATCTTAAAAGGCTTCCTTCCGAGCTGATTTCCCGCCAGAGTCCGCTGAACCAGAAAACGTGGTATATATCCACGGATTACCCCAAGAATCGCCTCAATCGGAATTTTTTTTGTCAAAAGTTATCGCTGTTTTTTTACAACAGATGCAATCTGTCCGAAAAATCTAAAACGCAAATCTGACGCAATCAGATCCGCCAAGTTTGAAACAAGTTTCCCGATGAACCACAAGGAAGCACGGGACGATCTACATATCAACGGAAAGCCCTGAGGCTTATCATTCAATAGAGACCAACCTTATCTCTTGTGCCAGGTTAATTAGAGAGTTATCATTGCTTCTCTGCATTTTATCGAAGAAACCCTCGTGAAGATGTCTAAAAATATCTTAGAGGAAACCCACTTGTGAAGTTATCAAGGTATTTTCTAGATAACCTGGAAGTTCAGCTTGCCTCCATACCTGGCAGCTCGTCAGAATCCCTACCTAGAAATTCAGCTCGACTTCCTACCTGGCAGCTCGTCAGAATCCCTACCTGAAAGTTCAGCTCGACACCCTACCTAGCAGCTCGTCAGAACATAGCTGGAAGTTTCATCCCTAGCTAAAATTTCACCCTTAACTGGAAGTTCACCCCAAGCTGAAATTTCACCCCAAGCTGAAATTTCACCCCTAGCTGAAATTTCACTCCCTACCTGGCAGCTCGTCGTCAAGATCCCTAGCTGCCAGATCGTCAGTGAGACAGTCCTAACTGCAACAAAAAAAAAAGATAAGTATTAGTTAAATTTTAGGCCCCCGGGCTCCAAAAAAAGATATATATAAAATAATAATAATATATAAAGCCGAGTTCATACTCGCACGAAAAGTCGAGTTCAAACTCGCACGAAAAGCCGAGTTTTCGCTCGCCGAGTTCTCACTCGCCCAAAGTCCGAGCACACGATAAGCCGAGTTCTAACTCGCACAAAGCCGAGCTCACGCTCGCACTAAAGCCAAGTTCCCACTCGCATTTTTTCCCTCGAGTTCTCACTCGCGTCTGATTACTAAGACAATTTTTAAACTGCGCAGGTTCAAGCCATAAAACGAGCTAACTATACCGACCAGGGAGACATCCCCGACACCTCGGAAATAAAGCCGATCACACTGCTCGACANAAACTGCGCAGGTTCAAGCCATAAAACGAGCTAACTATACCGACCAGGGAGACATCCCCGACACCTCGGAAATAAAGCCGATCACACTGCTCGACAGCTCGACAGCTCGACAGCTTGGAAGCTCATTAGCATTCCTCCCGACTCAGAAGCTCGTCAGTGTTCCCCCGACCTTGAAGTTCTTCGACCAGATTCCCGACCTAAAAGGTGCCAATTCAAAGTCCTTGACACCTTGACCACAGCTACATCAATCAACCGTGAAAATTATACTCTTTTTCCCTTAACATAGTTTTATCCCAAGTGGTTTTCTATGTTAAAGTTTTTAACGAGATAGTTCTTTGCGTGTTGCAAGCTTGGTCTTTGGTATTCCAACCGCCGAACTGAAAGAGCATCATTGAGCCGGGCTAAAACCATTCATGAAATCCGGCCTGCTCGGACAAATCCTCGCAGACCAAACTTGGGGGGGGGGCTATTGTTGGAGGTAGGAATGACAATTCCTCCTTAGCCCGATGATATATCATGGTTTTTACCCACTTTTAACCATGATATAAGTCCTTTTTGTTGAGTCTTTTCTTTAGTTTTAGAGTCTTTCAGGTTCTTTTCAAGCTATAGGCGCATATGGAGCTAATTTGGAATATTGGAAGCTTTTGAAGCAATCTGGAGTTGAAGCAGTTCGGGAACAAGCCAAGCATCGATCGACACCTGGTTGACCACCTGGCGAGGCAGACTAAGACTGCTTTCTGAATAATTTTCTATGATGATGCGAGATCAGAAGAACTCAGGAACAAGATCTCCAGTTTTCTCAGGGAGCGGACTGAGGCATTTAAGGCCGCCTGGGTTCGATTTCGATCTTATCAGAGGGACTGCCCTCACCATGGTTTCTCGCGGGTACAGTTGTTGGGTATCTTCTTCAGAGTGGGATCGATTGGAGGTATCAGAAGGCTTTGGACGCTGCAAGCAATGGTAACTTCAACACCAGGTATCCGAGGACGCTTATGTGTTGATTGAGAACTTGGCATCAAGCAACATCGGTTAAGAATGTTGATTTTGAGAGGAAGAAGCAGAATGGTAATGCTGATGTTTGCAGATAGCTGAGGTACATGCAAATTTGGATTCAGTTCACAGTCTGTTATTGGGTAAGCAGCAGAAGGCAGTGCACTTTGCTGAGGAAGTCGAAACATCGAAAAGGTGAAGTAGAGGATGTCAACTAAATAGGTGGTTAATGGGTTTTCAGAATTCATACAACCGCAGCTACAGCTAACAATCTCCAGAGAGGAGGATTCAACCTGATTTCAAGACTACAAAATTTCGGAGCTCAGAAGTCATTTCAGAAACAGTGGGTACACTCGTACCTATGGGAATTCATCCTACCAGACACCGCTGATGGCTCAAACTAATATCCTAAAAGTATCTACAGCTAGTCGCTATAGTATTTTTAGGGGTCGAGTCACAAAGGACTCAAGAATGACACTCAATAGTCTAGAGATATGAACTAAGCTAAGCCAAAAAATAGATGAATCAAGAATAACAAAGCAATTAAATCAAGGATATAAATCAATGGAGGAAAACGCTAGGCTTTAGGGAAACTAGCAGGCAAATCAGAATTATCAAATCAAATCAATTGTCAGGAATAAATTAAGTTCCGCTTTCAAACTTGAAACACAGATGTAAAGTAACCAACTGTCGTTGCGAAAACTATCTATGCCTAAACCTAGAATTCCAAATTCCTTTGCAAATTCTAAGAATTTAAACAAGCATTAAAGTTCAAGTTCAATTGTTCACAAAATCCCTAAACCAAATTCCTTTGCGAATAGGGCTTTTGCTCACCAAACACTTAGATCAGGCAATCAATCACACTGTCGTGCCAATCAAACAACCTAAAATTAGATTCTAGTTCGCGAGGCTAGAATCAGCATTAAACTCAAGTCTAGGTGAAAAGCTCTATAGATTTTCCCTAACAATCAAGTCAGATCTAACAATTCATCAGATACCCTTTAGCAACCCTAATCCTAACAAGGGATCTACTCAGACATGGTGCAAACAATAAACATCATGAATAGAATAGATATTCATGAAAGTAAGAAATAACAAAGGTTTGAAAATCTTTCTCTCCCGAA